>JAQGAK010000689.1:0-57986 GCA_034696945.1 Lipothrix lubbocki
CCAGCTTGACTTTTAGCCGACGTACGTCGGCCAACTTGAGCCGACGTACGTCGGACGTCGGCTAACTTGAAATTTCCATAAAAGTGCATATGTATATAAGCTATAAAAGTAGCTGTTTAGTTAGTAATTAGTAATTATTGGTAAGAAATCGCATTAAACTATGAATTATGGTAGTAACCTCTACATTAATTGGGATAATTAATGCCAAATGGATCTGCTAAATTAGTGGATTTATGTTGCTGAAATACTGAGAAAATTACTAAATTGTGCATATTTTTTTCTTTTTCTGCTTTTCAGACTTACCTGAGGCCAAAATAAGACTGGGATCCAATCTCCGAGCGGATTCCATTTGGGAAGGCACAGATTTATATTTTGAGTGTTTAATTGATGCGAATCCCCCTGTCCATAAAATTGATTGGCGTCATAATGTAAGTTTAGTTTAATTAATGTTTAGTGTAATTAATATTTAATTACTAATATTTATATTTAATATTGACTTTTAGCAATTAATTTCTATTTTGGTGATTTTTATTTCTGAATGAAATTATTTTTAATGACTATTTATTGGCAAAGATACTTATGTTTAATGATTAATTGTATTTGTATTTATAAAAAGATTTGTTTTAGTAATTATTGATGATATGGCATATTGACAATTATTTTTAATGATTATATTTGTTACAGAATCATATAGGCATGCTCTTAAAATTCGATTTTAGAGTACCTTTGGGGAGTCATAATAATTATTACAAAAGATATGTAGTCAATTTTCAAAGTCGCTATAATTTATGACTTTTAATAATAAACTGTCATTGGGGTTATGAAAAACAATTTTTCAGGAAAGTTTATAAAGTGACTGTAAAAAGGTTGTTGTCAGTATAGGTTGCCATTCTCATTTAATCTTATTCCCCTCGGTGTCGTAATTGTGTACACAAGCCAGATGACTGACGGAGGATGTTTTTGATGTACTTATATATGTTTGCAGGGGAAATTGTTGGCGCACAACAAGAACTCTGGAGTCCTCATCTCAAATCAGAGTTTGGTGTTACAAAAGGTGACAAGACTGGCAGCAGGAAATTACACATGCATTGGAAGAAACACAGGAGGGGACGGGGAGAGTGATCCTTTCTATTTAGATATTCTTTGTAAGTTTTTCTCCTCTCTCTTTCTCTCTTTTTCGGAGATAGATCTCCAACCCTCCTCAACCTCAACTTTTCCTTGATGTAGTAAATGTATACATAGTAAATATATGGTGATATATGGTTCAAGTATATGGATTTCTTTTTCGCCGTATCATTTCGAGTCCGCTGTCTGAAACAATTCTCGTTATCCCGGAGCAAGGAAGGACTAAGCCAAGAAGCTATCGTTAACAGATAGGGTGTCCAGGATTTACCTCATGGTGACAAGGCCTTCTATAACAAAGTGCTCTTCAGCCCAAGAAAAGGAATAATGACATCCCCTCTCAAGCTATACACCCAGGCATAACGCTAATTTCCATAATTTATTTGATGCCGATGCCTCCCACGAGAGCATTTTTATGCTCGTCTTGAGTAGACCGCCCGTGCCACCGCCCAAAGTCCTTTCTCTCGAAAGTTGTTGTAACCAGTCCCAGCAATATTGGGACAAGTTATAGTATACTTCCTTATTGTTTCTCCTTTCAGCCTTGGCCATCCCCATGTAGTTTGTTTCATTTTATTATTCCTCTTTACATTCTTCTCTCCTCCGAGTATAGGAGAGAGGACAGTTTTTACATCAGACGGGGATAGCGACGATGTTGAAATGAAGACACGAATCCTTGTATTTTTGTAATAGTTTTAAAACCTTTTGTGTATACATGATAGTAATAGCAATAGCAAGATTTCTAGATCCCGCTCCATTTTCAGTTTCTATTTCAACCCTTGTAACTCCGAATATCCTCATATGTAGGATATTGTAATGTTCGTCGGGTGTAGAAAAATGTAATATTCGGGTGAGGAAAAACGTAATGTTCACAAGTACAAAGAAGTAATGCCCACAAGTACAAAGATGTAATGCTCACAAGTACAAAAATATGGAGTGGATGTGTGGAAATAGTAGAGAGTACATATGTAAAGACGAATCTTCTTGTAGTTTATCCCTCCCGTTTTCTTCCCTGGGTCTTTCCAGTTATAGTAGCTTTTCTGTTTTACCCACTCTTTTTCTCTGTTTTACCAACTCGCTGTGTTCATTTTCTCCATGGATGACTCTATAAAAGGACAAATGGACGGGAAAGAAGGAAACAGACGGTGTTCACATTTTACATTAACCTTTTGAAAACAATGGAATTATATGACAGGCATACAGGCAGTTTTGGAGGAGACCCTCACTTCCTTCCCCGTATTTTATTATTGTTATCATGAGCCCCGTCAAATAAAACTTAGAGAAACGCGCGAATAAAAACTTTAAAACTGTCACACGTTTCCAAAAACTTTTCTCAGCTTTTAATACACCTTTCAGTTCAGACTGCATTATGTTTCGTCTCCGTCCGGGTAATGTGTCTTCTCGCGGCGCCCTTAATACTTCTCTCCTTTGCCCTTATGTATTACTTTACTTTCCCTTTTACATATCAAGAGTTCCTTACACGCCACACACTTGAGCATGATGTAAAATAGCTAAAAGGCTATAGTATAGTATAGGAGTGGTGAGGAAGAAGTTCAGGAAATAATACTAAAGTCAAAGTGGTAAACTGTTGCTTAGGTGCCATTGCCACATGATGCTCAAAGTGAGCTGTTCTCCTCTCGCTTTACAGTTAAACGACTGTATAAGTATAGTTTTTATAGGATTTTCCTTTCCTCTCTTACTATATTAACTCTTTTTTGAGTATATTATACTTATTCCTGGTATACTATAGACTTGTACTTTTTGGATTTAGATACTAACTATATAGTATAAAAGTATACTTACACCCGAGTATACATGTATTTGAGGGCAAAAGTTTTGCAATCAAACAAGTTCTTTAAAAATTTAGTTGGTCTCGTAATGAAACATACGGATTCTTTCCCAAATGTTATGACTTGATTTCCTTGTTAACTTCTTCAGCAGCGTTGGAAATGTTCAACTGTAATAATTGTTATACTTATTTGGTTTGTTATTTTTTTTACCCTTCTTGCAGATTCTCCTGCCTGCCGCCCAAATCAAAATCGCGTTCATGGAGTTGCAAAGTTTGAGAACGCAAACATCTCCTGCGATGTTGATGCCAATCCTCCCTTAGTCAAGTTTCGGTGGACTTTTAATAATTCAGCAGAGAGCAGTGAAGTCCAAACTGCCCGATACAGGTTCGTGTATATATGGTTTTTTTTTTTAAACTAAAATTATTACAACTTCCCTCTCTCTCTCAACTTTTTCATATAACCATCAGAGTAATAATATTTTATTTACGCGAGGTATCTCGGCTGCCTTACAAAATTACAAACAACTATTTTATTATATTTTTATTGTGCGTCTTATGACTACAACTACTGTTCATTATTTTAACGACTCACAAATTGTAGATCCTTTCGTGTTTGTGTACACCGATCGTATCCTGACCATAGCGAATTTGAAATTGAACATGCGATATGGAATATTCAGAATTTGATATCAAAACTTGTACAATGTGGAGCATTGAATTGTTTAATCGAATGTACATGTATTACAAGTATACGATACAAGGGAGTTTCATTTCGTCGAAGTGGAATGTTTCAATTGCCGTCGGCTCTGTTTCAAGCTGTAAAGTAGGCCTCCCTTTATTATACAAATTATAAAATACGGGTACCGGAAGCAACTTAAAAATTGAATGTCTAACTTTTCATTAATTTCTAACGACGAGAATGATCTACACAGTCTAGAATGTTGAATACATAAATACATATATATGTATATAAACGGACTGCGCTCGGATGAAAACGCTTGGGGAAAAGCTTCATTTATCACGCGGAATAAACTCGAGAAGTCAAGACAGCAAATTGAGATTGCAGTTTTAAAATTTAATGTGGCTTTGGGACTTCATGCAGAAATGCGGAATAGTTTCAGTCACTTTTGAGACTGGGGAAAAAATATTACATGGCCGTATCTCTCCTGTTTCGAGTTCTTTTTAGCTGCGGAAATCATCAGCGTAGATACTGTGCATGAGTATATCGGAGTAATAAAATGTAATAAGAGATAAATGTTCAAAAGTGGAGTGCTCCAAGGACAGAAAGTCCGGCAATTAACCAAGCGATATTGCAGGGCATGTGCACTTAATGTGCAGAACCTTTGTCCCCAAAGACCCGGAATTTTTGTCGAGATGCCAAATTGTTGAGCAGGTCAAACTTCACCGCATGCATTCATTGTATATTTCATGTCGAGGGCACGTAGATAATACAAGTATGTACATTCATGTACATACTACTGCTATCTCTCTGTGTAGGCTCTAGCATGATATTTTGTATCTATATGTACTTCTTTTAGTTCGTGTCATGATACAATTCTTGATAAGTTTTCAGTTCCAATAGTATAATATACAATAAAAAGAATGGCTTGATTGTGTAAAAGACTAGTTTGTACGGCAGCGTTTTGTGCATTCGGTCCGCCTGAAACAAAAATAATATACAATATTCAGTATTTTCTACAATGAACAGTGCCGTTGTAATTTTATCGTACGTAAAAGTTTGCATAAAATTTAAACATGGGTACATACATCGTAGATAGTTGAGTGCACGGAGCCAAAAGTATTAGCAAAAGGTACCTAAATTGCTTCATAATGTTGATGATAGCATCATCAGAATGACGGCAATGACACTCAAGTTTCAAGTTATTAGCTTGGAGAATTCGGAAGTGGGGCAAGCAATTTCAATTTTGCAGTCCGATCCAAAAGTGTCATATGCACTTCAAAGGGAGAGTATCTAGGCAATTGAGTATTATTTATTCTTCCTCTGTATCTTGCAATTATAGCTTTATTTAGTGCAGGCATTATTACTCTTGATGATGGCGACGCCAACAAGCTAATGAGGCCTCTAAAATCGACAGAGACGATTTAGCGCATTGTAGAATGCTTTATAAAGGATTATATTTTCTATAATTAACTTCCTACACACAGCATACAATGTATTATTGGCTTTCTGAAATTTACAGTATGGGATTAGCTCACTGCGGGTTTCTACTTTGGAAAACGATTAACCGAATTTAGGGATATAAATTTGAACAGTTAGCTCCATTCAGGATATAGGTCTCATCAATTAATTCAATTCAGGGATTATTTGAATGATCCGGTAATTCGATGCGAAGAAATGAATAGTTAATTCAGTTGATGAATTGATTAGTTAATACGATTTGGTGAATTGATCAGTTAATAGGATTTCGTGGATGGAACAGTTAATTTAATTCGATGAATTGAATAAAAGTAAAATTCAGATGGGTTGGACTATTAACTGAAATTCAAGAATTGAGCAATTAATTGGCATTCTGGTATTGTAGACTTAATTGGATTACAAGAATTGAGCATTTAACTTGGATTCTGGAACTAAAAACAAACTTGACTACAGGGATGCAAATAATAGTTCACCGCCCACAATTACGATTTTCCAAGGTTCACAATTACGATTTTGGCAAGGTTCACAATTGCGATTTTGGCAAGGTTGAGAGCATTTGCAAGAACGGCAAATTGTACTATAGTAGCTTTGATTTATCACTCGTACATAATAATTACGTGATTTTCAATTAAGAGCGATGGCTGTGTAGTACAGCTTCCTCCGTCACTATTCCCGATTCAGATGCAATGATGATTATGATTTAGATCAAACACTTCGTTTGTCATCCTGATCCTTTGATTGTGTCGCAATCGGCAGGTACTGAAGTGCTTTGTTCGGCATCAACGACGGACGTCGTTGATTATGTGTGATAACTTGGATTTCTATATTTTTCTAACTTTTCACCTCGTCCAACTATATTATTTTCTCCTTGTGCGCTTTATGTAGGTCGTTCATCATGCATGTATGTATAGTACATAGTTGGTTCATCTTACATTCATAGTTTTTCGTCATGCATGATATAGTTTTGTGCTTGTGCTTCAAACAGCTTGTTCATCATGCATGAGATACCATACTTTGAAATGTGTTGTGTACATTCTACAGCACATCATCATGCATTTTATACAAGTTGCTCAAATGTCCTGCAGACCCGCATCCGTTTAAGTGAGAGGAGAGCGGCAGGACTTGTGCGTTTTGGAGATGATGCCTTTTGCTGGGAAATTTGAGGAACTGTCGCGTGTATTTCTATGTAGGATAGCTGGGAGGAATTAAGTATAATGGAAAAAGGTATTAGAGACGGCTGTAATTGGATAACACAAATCGATTTGTTACTCAGAATTTAAGCAGCAGGAGCAGGAATGAGGATGTGTATGTATGTAAGAGTCTGTCGTAAAAAAAGTTATGCTCGGGGTGGGTATTACAAGAACAGGCTGTGAATAAAAGGGAAACCATGAAGAACCTCAAGGCGATTTCCGGAATTATTTCCTATAGGTGGTGGACAAAGCCGCCTTTTCCGTAAGTAAACAAAGTTCTAAGCTTCTACTACTACAACTACACTGTAGTATTCCTACAACACTACTACTATGTATGCTCCCATGCCTTCATTTCCTCTCGCAGATTTTCTCTCATCGTGTGGTTTCCAAGAACAAAGCATTGAAACCCAGGCCGTGTGCTTGTACGTGTACTTTTATCATCAATTGATCATCTGAGGAGAAACCTAAGGCGGTTGGTTGCAATAAATACGAAGTCCACTCTTGTCTGTACTTATAGTATAGTACTTCTATTCTCCAGTACCAGCCTACCTTCCTATACCTTTAGCTTTTTAGACGGATATACACAATGTGGGCTATGCTATGTATATGGCAACTAAATATAAACAGTCACCGTAGGAAAAAGTAACCATTCTCGGGTCTTTATTATTTTCTCCTCTCCTCTGTTGTGTACTCAAGTCATTGGTTAGACGTTAGAGTCGGTGTAATATGTAATGTAGCCGCAGTTCAATATGTAATTTAGGCTAAATGTAAACACTTCTGTGTACTGGTTTCCTTGCAAATACTGTAGTTTAGTATTTCCTAACGTTTAGATTTTCCTAACGGTAGTCCACATGTCTTCGGGTAACTCTTTCTTATAATATTTATATTCTTCTGGTATTCAATGATGCCATCTTATGGTTTCGTTAAGTTGTATTTAGTGGAGTTCCTTAAGGTACACCCTTTAGGTATTAGGTTACTTTTTCAAGTATATGCTGCTATCGTTATAGTCACTACATATACTTCTAAGTATAAAAGAGGTAGTTCAAATATCAGATAACTTCTTTTCAGAACATCTGAAGTATGTATAGATATTAGCTATAGATATAACATACTTAAAAGTACTTGTTCCATATGGATACTCAACGTTCTTCCCCAGAAATTCCTATTTGTGGAATTGTGGATCATCCAAGCTCCATTATCAGTTCATTTAGTTGACTATTTCCTCGCCGTTGTTGTTGCGGTAAGGTTGCCATTGTCAGATTTAGATTTAAATTTCACCTTATTACGCTTTCTGTCGGCGTCCATGCCACGAAATGTATCATTAGTATACATAGAGCCAGCACAGCGAAAACGAGAAGACGGTTATATGTATATGTACAATGTATACACCGAATTGTATAATACCCTTTTCTCTCAATTACCCGGGTGCTTCTGGAACGTCTTGCCTAGGAAACTCGTTGTTTATTGTGTATACATACATATAATAACATTGGTGTATGTGTATATGTCTTTTGTTTACGTAATCGGTACTACATTGTACCAAAAGAAGTATCTATGTATGTCGACAGAAGATAAGTTTCAAATCTATTCTTATGTTTCAAGTCATTTTTGTCAACAACAATGAACTTCATTTTAACATGATATGTCAACGTCACGGAGTATATATGTATATACAATATATATGGTTTCACTTATTTATTATGACTGGCTGTCTTATAACTTATATGAGGGTTTTGTAATACTGTAATAGACTCTGTTTAAGTAAATATTAGTTTCACAAGTAGTAGGAGCACAATAAACCATTGTGTACAGTGCAGTTTGCAAGGCGGCATTTAGAACAAATACGGCAGGGATACTAAATTCATACAACTATAAGTATAGTATAGAAGAATAAAATAAGGGTGAAAGTTGTTTGGCGTCCCAGAATTCCCGGTTTCGTCATTACTTGTTTTGTTGTACAAACGTATATTTCCATTTTCTTTCTTCCGTCCGCCCGTCACGTTGCTGTCGTCAAGGTAGATTATTTTCATGTATGTTGATTGTGTCAAGTCCTTATGAGCTGCAATATCGAGCAACAAACGAAGCCTAAGTACGTTGTATAAGTGTAGTACGTGTATCTACATATACTTGGATATAATAATAATAAGGTCGACTAGTTAGTGTAATTGCTTGTTCTTGTTGCTGTAGCCTGTCGTTGTTATTCCTGAACATCGGTGTACTCCTTGCAATAAGTGCGGAGTGTTGTACGACAATGAATTTCATATGAACGATGTCTTAGTTCTTCGGTTTTGGTTATAGAAAGCTTGGATTGAGCAAAGTTTGTTACTAGTTACTACACTACATAGAACTTGTACTACATACTTAATAACAATTTCCATAGTCTGTTGTTTATTTCCCTGGTAAAATTTCATTTCACTGTGCGGGTGTGCTATTGTATAAATGCATTTCTTAGGTAGGTTTAATAATTCTTGTTGTAGGGAATGAGTAATAAATATGGGGGAAGGGGAATTATTTTATTTATTAGGCGGGTACTCGATATGTAGTTTTTATTTTACCCTACATGTAACCAGGGTTGTGTAGATATGGCTGATATGCATGCTCCTGTACCGTTTCCCAACTGATTTGTACTTGTATTAGTTACAGGCATGCACTTACATAGTATAAGTATGTTTATACTATGCTTTGTAGCTAGTAGATACATGTTTATACTATACTTAGTAGTTGTAGATACATGTTTATACTATGCTTTGTAGCTAGTAGGTACATACTATACTTATCGTTAGTATTAACAAACACTTGCATGTTTGACTACATGATTTCCGCTAGTATTCAGATACATGGACTGTACATTAGTGCGGATATTTTATACTCTCAAAAGAGCTGTTGACTGTTGACGATGGAGGTGCGTACATGTGTGTGGGTAGTTTCTGCATACGTACGTTAATGTTAGTTCCTGCAAGGTGGGTAAGTCACCGGGTAGTTTGTTGAATGACTAATAACATATGCACCGGAGGTTCAGTTCATTGTATCTATCGTTCGTCGTCGGCAACAACTTGGCTGGCTGTAATCCATCAAAGGAGTGACAACGAAACGATGAATGTAATTAGAACGTTGAGACGTAAGCCCTTTTTAGCCTCAAGTCACTGGGGTAAAGGACGTGTTTGTGGTTCCTGAGCAGCGATATGTACATTTATTGTCATTGTGTGTGTATTTTATGCTGATGCTGTGTACTATGTAAGTATTGTAAGTATACTCTAATTATGTAGTTTTGTGTCATGTGTTCTATAGTGAAACATAAAGTTACTCATAGAAAAATAGAGTACACAACACAGTTTCTGTGTGGAGCTTTGTTTCGAGGGGTTTCTAAATAAATAATCTAGTACTTGTTGTAACTCCTTGTGCCTTGTGACGATAAATAACACACTCGTCCTTCCGCCTTTGCCATTTTCAGCATTCGCTCCGTACCTAAAATTACAGCCAAATAGGAAAGCTTTATATGAATGAAGCACATACATGGTCTGATCTAATGCATAGTAAATCATGTATGCATGACGTGCATATGTGAAATAGAAAAGCGGGGGTATGTAAAGTCTTGACATAATATCAAGTTATTAGATATGAAGACAGGATTTATAATCAGTACAGGAAGTGTAATGCGGACCAGAGACTGTTTGTACACAAGTTAACAAGATATGGCAAAGTTTCCGAGGAAAAATTCTGAATATTCTATATGTTTTTGAATATAATTATATGCATCCTCGGATGCTCCTTCTTCCCAATCCTCAACAAAGTAAAAAGGGACTGGGAGCGGAGTTGCTCCTGAATCTGAATTGTGTATTTGTGGGTCGGCCGAGACCCGACGAGACTCTTGTAATAGTGTGATCTTCAATGTGTAACTTATGTATTATGTATATTTAATATGCCATTTTAAATTGATTAATGCAGAAGTTCGGGGACCCGGAGCGTGGTAACGTACACACCCATGTCTGAGTTGGATTATGGGACGTTGCTATGCTGGGCGACGAATAAAATCGGGGATCAGAGAGTGCCTTGTGTTTACCATGTAATCGCTGCAGGTAATAAGCTTTATAATATTAATGTAATATGCATCAACAAACATGTTTGTATTTGTACATGGTTTATGTAATAATTATAGATGAGTCTTTGTATTGAAATATTGTGTGTATTCTTGAAGCACTACTTGCTTGTTTAAGTCTTTATATTACTAATTCTGTGACAATATAATGAAAATTCTGTTAATTTTTAGGTTCGTTTAATTAGCACATAGATCTTGTCAAATTTACCTTTCTTGCTTGACTAGCATTGCCTGTGGTCGTACATTTTATTAAAAAAATAAAAATTATAAATAGTTCAAAATCCACTTGTTATTTATGATTTGAGCTTTTGTTTTGTTTTGCTACACAGGTTATATTCAAAATTTTTATGTGCCGAAGGAAACGGAATGATTTAAGTTTTCAAATTGCCAGGAGTAATTCGCAAAATATCCGTTTTCCCCATGCTCAGAATAGCTTGAAATGCCCCACAACAACGGTTTTCAAAATGAACCTTAGCCGTTTTAAAATGAACCCAGAGTGTTCAGAATGTTGAAGAATCAATGGGACGTTGGGAGAATGAAATATATCCATACTCAGTAGACTTTAATTGTCCTGCCCAAAAGTTCTGAACAAGATTTTGCCGTAAAATATTACCAAAATGACAGTATTAATCGAGTCGGAAAATTTAAGTTAATTTAAATTCTGAAATGCTCCTTCTCCAACGAGGAAAGTTGTAATGTTTCAAGGGCAACGGTGCGCTTTTCAATATGGTAATAAGTTCTACAGTAGGATATAGAGATAGTTGGGAGAATGAGAGGGAAAGATCCCTAATAAGTTGTGTAGGACAGTCGTTATTTTTACATTATCTTGATTTCGGAGTCACAGAAGACAGGAAATATTTAAATGTTCCTGTTTGGACTTGGACGTGTCGTTTTTCAAATGTGGATAGTTAAAGACGGGTGGGTGGGACGTCGTTGGGAAGTATCTATCGATTAGCTCCAAAAGTTCTCTGTAATTTTTGGACAGTCATGTTTATCTCTCTACTTCTGGCAAGGATTGCCTCATGGAGGGAGTTTTATTATTAGAATGGAGGCAAATATAGAAATTCCGGGATAATTTGTGTACATATGTGTAGAATCAAAAGAGAATTACTGGATAATTCGCTAAATAAAAGCTTTAGATATGCTTGCAATTAGGTGTATAAATTATCAGTGGATGTGTATAAGTTGAACTTATTCTCATCTCTCTACATACGTAATTTTGTATGTAAGCTCTACTTTCAATGCAAAATTTTGTATGTAAACCCCACTCCTAATGCAAAATTAGGTATGTAGGTACTATATAATTTAGACAAGTGTCAGGGTTTAAGTGTGGGAGGAAAAGAGTTTATCCCGTGTAATGTATATATCTGTATATATGGAAGTCTCATGGAAGTAATCTAAAATACCGGGCGTCCTCGCACAAAATTTCCCCTGGAATCCCGTTAGCCTCCGCATGTTGATTCCATGTGATTCCCTTTTCCCTTCACTTGTGTACGTAAGTATTGTGCGTACAAATTTGAAAGGGCAATAGTAAGTGCTTTCGTGCTGGAGATTTATTACGCTTGTAGCAGTGTAAATAAATAATGGAGAGGTATACGCACTTGTGTACTGCATTTGGAATTATTGTTGTGTATGCAAGGACAGGGACAGCCGCTCTATTCCGGTTCTGATAAGTATCATTTCATTTATTCCCGGACTGAGTCCCTCCCATACACTGTTTCATTCACTCTCGGCTGTTTTCGTATTGCAAACAACCAAGAACAAGGATAAATACATAGCTTCCACTGATAAATAGATTCGTAATTTACTCCTTGATTTATGTATCGGTGCAATAAGGTTTTAATAATTGTAATGCAACACTACTTGTACTTATCGCTTGATTCCTAATAATTGCGTGTAGTTATACTGTTCCTGCCGGTAGAATCATTCCATGATTTATTAATTGAAATGACTTTGCTAAATGTTTAATTATTGCTGTCATTGTTTTGTACTTATATTTATTACTATGTAACTATATGATTGTTTTGCTGTCTGTCATATAATTTTAGGGTGTAGATTGGTCCTTTGTGTATTTACTTTGTGTAATTTATTATTGTCGTGTGTGTGTTGTACGACCATTATGTATAGTAATACCATGTTTGTAGAAGTCTGTATTAGTATGTATTTTTCCTTTATAGTGACCGTTTATAGAAATATTTATCTTGTAAAGGTGTGTTTATTGTAAGTATATGTAGCTTATATGTTTACTTATATAATAGAAGTGCAGGTGAAAGTTATGAATGAATTGGGAGTATTATTGAATTTTTCGGACATGATGTATGATGTATATGTAATATGTATGTGGTTTCTAACCTGCTGACTATAATATTATGTTCTCTAGGTCGACCGGACACGGTTCACAACTGCACCCAAACCAATTACACCACGGATTCATTTTTCCTGCAGTGTAGTGAGGGCTTCAATGGTGGCCTCCCGCAGTCTTTTGTACTTGAATTGTATGATTCACAGACGCATAAACTCCGTGTCAATATGACGACGAGCGTTCCCGTATTTAGTGTGACTGGTCTGGAGCCAGGCTTATCATTCCAAGCCCATGTTTACGCATTCAATAATAAAGGACGGTCGGAGGCGAGCGTCATTTCCGCATATACTGTTAGTCTACCCGCGACAATACTCACCCGCGAAAAAGGTAAATAATGTCAAATTACTTATTTACTCGAATGGATACTTAAAATTAATTAATTTTTATTTACTATTTTTTCATTAAAATAATGCACCTCTGTATCTTTTAACGCATTTTCCGTGTTGCGCATACATCCTTCGTTTAAAAAATCTATTGGAATTTCTACTGATATTATTACTATGTAGTATGTACACTATGTACATATAGATTTTTAGTAATATTTACAAAACATTATAGTAACTATAGTAACTAAGATATGAATTCTAGATGCTTCGAATATAAGTGTCAGTATTAATTCACTCAGAGTTTGATTAATCCGGGAAGCCCTTCATTTCCCGAAGTAAGAAGTAAACTCAGGCGGCTAGCTGCTGTAACTTTCCAAAAAGTAAACTACTGATGTATTATAAAAGTAAATGGTAATAAAGCTCAAAGAGTCGTAAATAGCGGATTTATTGGTCATAAAAATATGTAGTTTCAATATTTGATGTGCAAATCTTCAGTGTTGTAAGTAAATAGACTGGGACTGTAGAGGTACATAAATGCATTACATTACATTATAGGTGAGGTATATAAGTTTATTGTTGATCTTCAAATCATTTTGCTACATTTTTATCGTAGAAACTCCAGCCAGCAGTTTGATAGAGAAGAGGACGAAAGAGATCGTCTAGCGGAAGGGGAAGACGAAAATGCCTGAGTATCTATTATAGTTTGATTTTGAGCGTATCTATATAGATTTGTAGTATAGCTATATAGATTTATAGTATAGCTGTACAGATTTATAGCACAGCCATATAGATTTATAGCATAGCTGTATGGATTTATAGTAACTATACAGATTTACAGTAACAATGTTATCTATAGATAGTTCGTTTCCTATCCCAGGCAGAAAAATAACCTAGAGGATACTTTTTTGTTTGTTTACGGACATTTCTCTCCAGAATTTTTTTTTCTCTTTTGCTTCCCCCAACAATTCAAGACTATATTCTCTCTGTGCTGAAGCGTCAGAAAGCAGTATTTAGGCTGTTCCATGGTGTGTTGTGGTTTCCCTGCTTTACTCTATACAAAGCCTGCTGCTATTGTCTGCTCCTTGTGGTTGTCCACGTTTTTCTTATCCGGGTGATCGTCTGACATTTTCTGGAGATAGCTGTGTAGTATTATATGTATATTTGTTGTATTACTAAATGGTCTTGACGCTAAATCGTTTTTTTCGTCAATAGGAAACGTTGAATGTAGGAAGGATATGGGAATAGCGGGAACAAGCAATAAGCTTCCTTACCGTCTACGCACAACAGAGCAGAGTGTCTCTAAATGTGCGATATATTGGTTTCCTTCCAGAACGGCTCCTCTTTTTTGTGAGGAGTCCTGTTAGTCATCCTTGCCTGGCTTTCCGGTTTCAAGCTAGTTGATGGACAAAGTTTGGGAGTATAATGTGACTAAATCTTTGGTTAAGCTACTGGAGTTTTGGCTTGTCGTGTTGTTTTTGTTGGACAAGTTTTCATTAAAGTCTGCGTATAAAGATATTGAATTTTCTGTTGAATTTGTTCTTCTATGATATTTTCCAAAGTTTTTTTTCAACTTTATCTTCACTATAAAGATAAATAAGGTTTTTTGTATTTTTCACTGTAGATGAAGATGTTGCCTTATTTTTTACTGCAAATTTTGCTGCGTTTTATACTGAAAGTTTGGGTGTATTTATTTTTAACTTAAAGTGCACTGCACTTGATTTTTCTTGTTTTTTTACTTATACTGCAGGAAAATTCTCCAGTTCGATGTACATAAATAGTATAAATACTCGTATAATATTTACGTCTGTAATCTCCAAGCGCTTTCTCCCAGTGCAATAATGTAAATAAGAAAGTGTTGAAATTAGGAAGGAGATTGGAAGAATAAGAGAGCCCAGTAAAGAAAGGAGCTAACAGAGCAATTTTCTCTAACTCTTTACGTCCAGAATCTCTGGCGTATTTACTGCATATAATAGTATAACTTTCTGGTGCCCCCTGATTTCATATTGCAATTTAAGTGTATAATGTATGAACACAAAAACTTGAAGTTTTCACAATTGTATATAAGTATAGGGAAGCATGCTGTTGTGAAGTTATATTTACTATACATATACTATCTATTATGCATCCCATAGATATGTAAGTGCACGGAGAGTAATTATACTGAAATTGTGGAGATGAAAATTGTTGGCGAACTGTGTGACTGTGTAGTGTTATCTGGCCTTATATCTACATCGATATTAGCGTATAATGTTATTAGCGATGTATATAATACGTAAGTACATGTAGTGGGTATAATGTGTATACACATAATAGCGGATCTATTGTGTATATGCACGTACATATAACTGGAAGCTTATGTATATAGCGTAGCCTTGTGCTTCAGTTCCGTTACAATCATAATTTGCATTTGTCGAAAAATCCTGGAGGACCTCTCATGAAATCTAGGTTGACTGGGATAATTACTCGGGGAAATTTGCCATTTCTGTCACGGTATTTTATGTAAATGGTCTGAGGGCGCGTTGTCTCTATGATTATTACTGCCACTCCAGTTTACTTTACGGCTCACTTTTTCTTTACCCTCGGCTCCACGGTTAGCCTTCCTGGCATTATATTCTTTGTATTCTTTATCTTCCCTGTTTTATTCTATATCTTTTATGTATTATTTTACATCTTCTATGTATTATTCTGTTACTTCCAGGCGGTATTATTCTATACTAGGAACCCTTGCATGTTCGTCTATATGTATATTCCTTATTCTCCATCTCCTCATTCAATTTCCTGTGTACTATGCTGCAGCTTTTAATCCCGCATCTTTTTATTTTCCATATACACAACTGTTCTTACTTCTCCAATTTTCAGTATATATACTTATTATAAGAAGTAAAAGTTCCGGCTTACTTCTAGACAATCTACATAAAATCAAGTGTATATAATGCGTCCTTGTAGGGGCTTGTTACAAATGGAATAACTTGTGCGAAGATATTGCTGATGTGTTTTCCATATTTTTATTTTTACAAAAAGCGTGAGATACTTAACTATATCCACAAGATCTTGCGTAAATAATATAGTAGAACATTATAAACTGTATGTGTGTAGCAAGATAGCAAGTACATTGTATCTATATAATACATATGTAATGTATAGAGCATAGAGTGCATCAACGAACTCAATACACCATTTGAAAGTAGTATAAGTGCACAGGGAAGATGAGGCAGGCGGCGATGTTTATGTGTGCAGGGATTGAAATTGAATGGAACTACGCACCATACAAGTTTAATTGCACCCGAAGCAGTAAATGTGTCCTCAAGGCTCTCTAATAATGCAAAATTACAAGCATAAATTGTTTTCTATTATGGACATTTTTTCCCACAATTCCTGGTCTTACGCTTAGTTACACGCGGTCGTAATAGTCAGCTTTTATCTTCATTATGGAACGTGCATATATCTTATTATGAGTTATATTGTAATTATGTATGTGCATTTGTTAAAGCAGCCTAACCTGCGGTTACTATTTTCTTAGCATGCTGTATTAAATTTAGGTACTTATATGTGTACTGTACATTCATACAACGTAAGTACCTATACTTATTAATAGAGTGAAACTATAAACACTTGTAAAGCATCTGCATATACGTATATAGTATCTACTGGTACTTGTATAGTATTTATCCATACTTGTGTAGTATCTGCTGTTACTTGTATAGTATTTATGCATACTTGTAAAGTATCTACGTATACTTTTAAAGTATCTATGAATGCTTTTAAAGTAGCTATGCATACTTTTAAAGCATGTATGCGTACTTTTCAAATATCTATGTATACTTGTAAAGTATCTGTATATATGTACTTGTTTAGTATCTATGCATACTTGTATAGTGTCTACATATACTTATAAAGTATCTATACATACTTCTATAGTGTCCACATATACTTTTGAAGTATAATACTTGTCTACATCTTGCGTGTTAAAAACTAAAACAGTTTTCCTTGACCAGAAAGTGGAACCTTAACAAACAACATTTGAAAACGTAAAACAATAAAGCTGAGTATAAAATAACGTTTCGTATGTCAAGTAATAAAATAGTGCAGGGAAGTTTAAAGGGGAAAATGACAATTTTTCGGTTCCAGTGCTTGAACCAAAAGCTGCTGGAAGTAGTATCTCATTAAGATCATGATGGAGGATGACTCTCCCAAGTAATCATGGACGATCATGGTTGTGCACATTGCCGTTGTCATTGTCGTTGGTAAACTCCAACAGCGTTTTTGTGCCCAAATAAAACCCGCGATTATATGAAGACACAGAAGATAAGGGAGAAAGGAGTAGTCGTTCCTTAAGATTATCATTGGAATTTATGCCAATGCGTCCGCATTTACTTTTTTTATCTAATCTGCATGAGAAAAACTATTTGTAAAGCTGTTCCGCTAAACCTTTCGTCAGCCGCATCATACATGAATGCTCATCATTTCTTTTAACAATAATAAGAAATTTGTGCGTTTTTCAGCATGTTTACAATAAAATTCATATAAGTGCACAAGTTTTATAGGTACAATTGTGTGTTCCCGTTCCCTCAGCAGGAGAGAGAAGCAGATTATTCAAAATATCTTAAAGACATATTCTTGGGAATAATGCATTTGATGTTGAGTGTGTTGGTAGCAATGAGAGGAAAGTGGAGTTTCAAAGAGAGAGAGAGAGAGAGATCTTAAAGAGTGAAAGAGAGAGAGAGAGAGAGATGAAGAGGAAAGACAGAAAAGAATTTTTGAAGAGTGGAGTGTATATATAATGCAGAGAGTTTGAGGGACAAGAATAAGAAATCCCTTGGTTGCGGAGCGTGGGTTGTTCTTCTTGAGGAGTGAATTTATTCTTGTAGAAAGCGTTAGCGGAAAGAGAAATATGTAGTAGGAAATAGGCCGACACAGACACATGGCAAGCCAGAGAGCTTGGGGACTTAAAAAGGGGACAAAAGACAATTTTTTAATTTAACTTCCTACGTTTCCCTCTGTATGAGTGGATGTACTGTGGCTATGTATATATGTGTGCGTGTGTGACAAAAAAAAGAGAAAAAATCTCTCTCTTAATTACATTTCTTGCTTTATCTCTCTTCTTTCTCTCTCCCTCTTGATTTCTCTATGAGTTCTCTCTTTCTTTCTCTATGAATTTCCCTCTCTCTCTCTCTCTCTCTCTTGTTTTCTTTCTATTTCTCTTGCCTTCTCTATTTCTTCTCATCCCTCTCACTCCTTCTTCCTCCCTTTCCTCATCTTCCCTTGTTGTAATTTTTCAAATAGATTTTTTGTGAGTGGTCGGAACAAATTATCTCAAAAGGTTGTCTTTTGATCATTTTTCTATAAGTATACTTGTACATGTCTTTTCATAGCACCTTACTCCCTTTTCGTCTTTTCAAAATATCCTCCTTTATTTTTCTTTGCCCACACATAACCCAGCTCCATTCTCAACCACTATTTTAATCTTCTACAAGTATTTCTGTAGATTATTTTTTGTTCCTTGAAGCAAATGTAAGTGAGGCCTTTGGTTGGAGTAGTTGGAGCAAAAGCTGTGGAAAATTTTAATGGAGAACTAGTGTTGGGTTTGTGGGAAGTTTCCCCAAGAATTAGCAATATTTAAAGTACGTTTCATGTGCTCGGATTTATATGCAAATGCATTACATTTCATGAGTTGCAAGGGAAACTATTATATTCCTCTTTCAGTCATTCATGCTAGTATGAGTATTCATTAAAATATAATATAAATCCTTGGTATGTATAACTACATAGTGTATATAAGTACATACATACATCGTACATATAGTCAGTATTAGGTAAGGGATTTTTAAAGTATTATGGAGATTCATAATTTGCTGTGCTGGATATTTGGCATTAAAAAGAACGTGGGACGTTCAACTGCAAAGTTTTAATTTTATGTCGGAGATTTATTCATTTTACTTGTACATTCTTCAAACTTTTTGTGTGGTTGACCCCAAAAATCATTGGCTAAATGTGAAGTTGGGAGATACGCGGAAGTGTACAAATGTGGACATAAGAAACAGACATCCGGAAAGTTTTCATCTTTGAGTTAGGGGAAATGAAGATAGGTTCTAAAAAGAAAGTTTTGGGGTTTTGTGTTTAAATTTGTGCCAGCTAAATGTCAAGTGTCCAAATTAGTGTTTCAAAGTATGATTTGCAGTGTGTGGAAAAGAGATTGTCCTGTACATTTTTTTATAAACAGAAGAATGTATTTATGAAATTTTCTCGGAAATACTCGAACCTCTGAGCGTTGTGAGAAGCTATAGCTATACACATATAAAATTCTATAGTTCATTGCACTTTTAACATGCGCAGAATTTTTAGTTGGTGAAAGACAAACTTTTTTCAACGTACTAAACAGGAAATTTTAGTTGACAATACAACTAACGATTTTGGGTTGACGTCATAAATAAATATTGCCAGATGGACCTTTAAAAGCTGAAATTGTAAAGCAAAGATTTTGATGAATAAAGTACAAACCGCTGTATAGTTACATAATGAAAAAAGCTATACATTATATATGTCTACTATGTCTAGTTCAGAACTTGTTTTTTCGATTATTGTCCTGTTGAGCGTTTTGCTGCGGGTCCATGAGTATATAGTATGTTTATACTTATACTATAGCGGTTAAATTTTGCGAAGAGAAGTTGGACAGCAGCTGGAGAAGAGAAAGAAATCCCATCAAGAAGTCCTACATATATGTGACACATACATAAGTATATACGTGCATCTTGTAGTAAGTAATAAGTAAATCGTTATAGTAGTAACTAAAGTAAAGGTTTTGTGACAACTACCAAATTACTTTTTTCCCTTGGAAAAAGTCAACTTGTTAAAGTTTGATATGACGAAGGAATTTGTTGAGATGGCTTCGCACTTACAACACACAAGAGTTGAGCATTTTCTTCATCTTTTGTTCATCTCTCCCACGCTCCTCGCTCTCGTCCGATAACTAAACTCTATTGTATTGTTTGTTTTAAAGTTGACTCGCTCATCTATATAAGAATATAAGTACTTATAGGAGCCATATAATGCGGTATTTAATTTTTTGGAGGAACTCTACCAGCATTTGTTCTTGTACAAGAAGTAGATCTCGTAGTTGTAGGAGGTCTCCGGGAAGTGAAAGATCTCATATATATAGAAGATCCCACGGAAGTATGAGATATTAAAGAAGTAGAAGTTCTCATGGAAGTAGAAGATCGCATGGAAGTAGAAGATCGCATGGCAGTAAAAGGTATTATAAATGTTAAAGATAATATAGAAGTATGTAGAGAAGTGGAAGATCCCATGGCAGTAGAAGGTATTGTAGATGTAGAAGATCTATAGAAGTATGTAGAGAAGTAGAAGATCACAGACAAGTGGAAGAGAGGTGGCAATAAGTCTAATCTATAAATCTCTAAAGAGATGTAATCTATCTTTATATAAGTATGTGAGCATTGTATAAGAGGATCTTATTTAAGGATCTTCGATTAAAGATGAATTTTTAAAGAACTGTGTATCTATATAGGGAATCTTGATGATGAAAGTACCTTCATGCCAAAAAAGTATCCTTATTCTGTAAAATACCAGTACTATAGGCATGTGTGTCTTTATACACGAGCGACTCTCTTTCCTTATTAAACATGTCTTCACATCAAATGTTATCTCCACACAAGTTCCTATGAGTATATGTAATTATAAGCTTTTGAAGAATGAGTGATGATGCATCTACATGTTGGTCATGTATGGGAGCCATGACAGTTGTTCCTTCTTCTTCTTTTTTTAAGGGGAAAGTAGATAGTATATACAATAAGAGAGGAGGAAACAAAACAGCCGAGACTTCTCATAGCGCTGTAATGTATAAAAGTCGGAGTAAAGTTGTGCATTCAAGTGTTAACACCATGTCATTTCATGTCTTTGCTCTATAAAAGTAAACATTGAGTGAACAATAAACAAAGTTAACTCTGCTTAGACTATTTCCACCAGCAAACTTGCCAACGTGACTTTCGCACGGTTTTTTTTATTTGTTGACTTCTTATTATATGTAACGTAACTATTTCCCCTCTGTAAGTATACAACCAATAGTAGCTTTACTATATCTACATATATATGACGTAGTAGTAGCATTATATTATTTGTATCTTCTGTCATCTGTCTTCTTCCCGCCGTGGGAGTACACCCTTCTTTGTAGCTCTTCAAATCCTGAGCTGATAATTGTCGTCATCTGCTCTATGACTTGTGTCGATTCAAAGTCTTGAGGGTGTACTTATTTTTAGAGGGTTGGACAAATAAAAATTATTTAGTTCAGGTGCGTTTAATCTGTTCCGTATATTTTCCTGTAAGCAGATTCATGTGTTTTGATCGTTAACCTTGCATTAAGAATCACTGCTGTGAGTAATGAATTCACATAGGCCTACAAGTGTATAACTTCTACAAAAGAGAAAGTTACAGGGAAAAGAAAGTAGGAAAAAGCTATAAGTTCAGAGTTTATTAGGCTTGCGTACCTCCAACAACAGCCTGTTCACGCTTGTTTTCATAAGGTTTATTTTAAGTATTTTTAGCTTTTTATTTCTCTCTTATTTTCAACCTTTTTTCTCGTGTATATAAGTATTTTGAAGTTTTAACTTATACTTCTCCTACCTTTTTTCTTATGTATATTTTGAACATTTTTTTTCTTCATCTCGTTTGTTTCAACCTTTTATTCTTCCGCATGTTCAACGACTGCACAGTTATCTCTGATACTTTAGAGAATAAAAATGCTTCTCTGAAAATTGGGGCAGGTTTAAAAGCTTTCCGCAATATCCGCCCACTCCTTGTTGTTTGAAGAGGGAGTATTTTAGAAAAAAACAGCGGAGTTTGTGTGCGTTTGATGATACAATCCTCATTGGTTGTAAAATAATGAAAAGTTTATAATCTTTGCTGTCCGTGCGATTTTTTAATTCTGTGTAGGTACGTGATTTCTCGCAATATCGTAGGCTTAATTTAGTTTCCGGGATAGTTATTTTGTACTCCTTATTTTATTTTAGGAACTTTAATTTTACGGACTCCTAATCTAATTTATCTAATAGTTTCCGTTAGTCTTAATTAAGTTTATTTTAATATTTGCGTAGAAGTATTCTTAATTAAATTATTTAACCTTTATAGGTATCCTTAATTAAATTATTTAACCTTTATAGGTATCCTTAATTAAATTTATTTGGTTTTGTACGATAATGTTCTTAATTTAGCCCGTATAATTTTTGTTCACTGTTCCGAACTTCTATGATTTGTTTAAAGATTCTTGTGAAGGTTGTAGAAGATGCGTTCATACAAAGCATCTTCAATCCACTCTTCTTTTAATGTGCTAAAAGTACATAGCGAGTGCTCTTTTATCGATGGAATGGATGTATTGAAGTAGAATTTGTTGGATGGTACCTGTTATACATTGTAGTGTGCGGGTGAATACATGTATGCTTATAAAATGAAGTTGTACATATGTGTACAAATATATTGTGTCGAGGAAAGTAATGTCCGTAGCAGGATTTAAAAGTTGCGTAGTATTATGTAAAATTGTGGAAGTCTATTTGAATGGAAATCCCAGAAGACAGGTCTTAAGGCATATAGGAAAAGCTATACTAAACTACTAGAGAGATATTACTGCTACTGCACTACAGAAATAGTAGCATCCGCCCTACATATCTGCATATATAGCTTCTGGGTTTTTTTCTTCACCTCCGTTGTCTGCTGGAGATATAGATAAAATACATATATGTGGATGAGTGGTACTACATTATTCCATCTTTTCAATCTCTTCCCTTCTACTTCCTCCTTTTCTTTCACGGCTTCCTGCTCCCTCTCTTTCACTCTTTCCGCCCTTCTCCTCCTATTCCCTTCAGTCTCAACTTAATCCTGAAAGATCAGGGATTCAATAAATTTGAATGGTTTTCTCCTCCAAAGTGCATAGCCGCAGTAACTAAAGGACTATTTTCTCTTTTTCCACAGTATCTTTCCCGCACAAAAATATACCAATTCAATGACTTGTCTCCCATTCTCCAAAGCACATGCATCAAGCTTTTAGTTATTGTCTGTCTGTCTATATACGCTCTCTCATCACAATGCATTTGCTTTTAGGTATGTATTATGTGCATATGCTTTCTCTACTTTTCACTCTTTCCGCCTTCCGCGATTTCAACCATTTTCTTCTTTTTTTTGTGAATAAATATTTTAGGAGGTTCTTTTAGTATATAGTAGAGTGTAGGTGGAGATTCTGTAATCTCTAATTTTTGTAGAGCGGATTTAATCTTAGCTGAGTAGGAGTTTGCAATTAAAATTCGATTGTGAGATAAATAGCACTTGATGGGTTTAAAGAGATGCATTATTAATAAAACTATTAATTCAGGTTATTATTTTTTTCATTTATTAATAATTATATTTTATTTTTATTTTATTAATTTTGTTAAATATATTATATTTAATATTTATTTAACTATTAATTAATTATTTTATTTATTATTAATGGTTTTATTAATTTTCTTACTTATAAAATATCAACAGTAAAACCATCACAAACGAATAAATTTTTTAAAACCGATCAATAAAATCATGCGATTTCTGTGAATTTCCAAGACTACACACGCTCCATCACACCGGAGGTTTTTATCGATGGAATTTTAAATTGCAAGTTCGAAGTAAACTAGTAGTATTAAGTAAAAGCATAGGGACAGCATGGAAAGTAGGAAGTAAATAATGCTCGAAGTAGTATAAAGGTAATGAAAGTAAATAGCAGGAGGAGGTAAACCTTTAACAGAAGGACAAGGTACATATGTGCTATATCTATAGTAGGAAGTAATAAGTAAAGTATACTAAAGTGCTCTTATGTTCCGATCCGAGGCGAGCGGCAAGCTTTTGAGGAAGTAGATTGTGAAAATTGAGCGTAATGGGAATTAATTATTTTATTAAGGGAAGTATCAGTTGATTGTCGTAGAGTAGCAGTGTTCCCGTCCCACGCACTCCCGACCAAACTCCCGATGTCGAGTTGTTGTTGGTCCTTAAACTGTAATAATTAGAGTGTTGTCAATTAACAGGTTGGGAAGTACTGGGCAAATGAATGTAATTAGTGACTTCCCGTTTGGCTGGAGGGAATCGAGAGTGAGAAATGAAATGCAAATACCTTTGTAATTAAAATTGAAATGGAGAGAGAGAGAGATAGAGTAAGAGTGGAGGTATAAAATAGAGAGGAAGTGTGTAGCTACATGTATCTATGTATATGGAGATTGAAAGCTTGTGTACTTCTAGTATATGTGTGTGTGTGTGAGAGTTATTTAGGATGCGCTATTAGGTACATACTTACTTACTGGCTATAACTACTATAATTGACACTCAACCCTTTCACTCCTCACCACCGCTCCTGCTACTGCTACTGCTGTCAACAAACTAAATGCAAATTCACTTTTCATGTAGCGCAATCGGTGAAGCCATATGTACTATTATCATTATTATTTTGCATGTAGAAATCCTAATATCTCCATGTATCTTGATCTTGCCTATGTGACACTAGTATGCATCTCCGTGTATCTTGATCTTGTGTATATGTAACACTGTATGTATCTCCATGTATTTGATCTTGCATACGTGACAGTAGTATGTATCTCCATATATCTTGATCTGGTATATGTGATACTAATATGTATCTCTAGGTATTAAGTATATGCTATTGTATGTTGAGTGTGTGTGTGTCTTTCGACTTCCGTAGTGTGCTGAACAGTGATTCTCCGGAGTTGTTTAATAATACGTCAATGTGGCTTCGGTGTGTACTTCTGCATAGACAAACAGGATGTCGTGCGGCAAGAATTTTGCATTGTGTATGAGTATATAGGCTTCGCAAATGCGATTTTATGTATGGAAATCAGGATATAGAGTATCTAAGTATGTGTATGGATATTGTATTTTATATGCTCGGATGAGTGAGCCCGTGGATTTAAGAGAGAGCAGCCCGTAGTGACACTCGTACTTCTATCGTCGACATGTTCTTATTAATTGGCTTGTCGGTATTTAATCTCTAACTTCCCTACCTATTTGTATGCACTTTGGCGGGTGTTTTAGTAACCTAATTTCAAGTCACATATAATAATACTTGTATGGTGACATGGTGAGGCGGATATGTGGGAGACAGTTTTGGCGGAAGCACACCTCCTGCATAGCTGATGTTAATATGAGGATGAGGAGGATGTTTATACTTGAGTAACTTATATGACAGTGTGGATTGCTCTATTGCTATTGTATAGTATACATATATCTACTTATGTAGTAGATTTACGCAGTGTGTCAAACTGTCATCTGTCTAATTTGCCTTTATGGCGTGTACTTAAATAATGCGATTAAAGTCGCGCTTAAATGATCCATCCTCGAATTTAAGTCAATCTGTAATAAATTCTTGCGGTTGAGGATGGAACGCCCTATCATTAACACAGCATGTTTGGGAATCATTCTGTTGTTGTGAGGAAGTAAAGGGATGTATAGGGATGCTCTATATTATTCTAATATTCTATTACTGTGAGCAATAAAATTTCGCGGAGTGTTGTAGAATGAGATTGGAAATGACATTTGTTAAGTTTATTACTGTTGAATTAATTAAATGTACTAATAATTGGTGTTTGTATTTGTGTGTTTATTGCAGAAAAACCTCGGACATCCCAATTCGAGCTCACTCATACTATGAAGATAAGCATTCCAATAGCTGTAGTCGCTTCCTTAATAATTGTTTCCATTATCATCGTCACAGTACGTGTTTATTGCTCACGCAAACGGAATCGGGAGCGACGACGACGAGAGAAAGCTTCCACTCCGCTCAAGATGGATCCTCCTGATGGCTGTGATTCGGATGAGAAGAATCCCGACGTTATTCCATTAGGTAAGATAATTTATATGGTTTATTTGTTGCAAATTATTATATTATTATTAATTATCAATAAATTTTATTTAATTTGTTCTACAATTAATATATTGATTTTTTAATATGAGCGCGAAATTATTTACTACTGTCAATTATTTTGTTTTTAACAAACTATTTTCTGTTTCGGTTTCAAAACCACAATTTTTTTGTAGGTTCTTGCTATTATTTTTGCCAACAAAGGTAATTGCTACCGACCATTCTGGCCAAACTTCTATGGGTTCACTTTAACCGCAGACACTTGACTTTCCCCAAGATCAATAATATACAAAATACCACAAAACACGTGTCGGTGCTATTTTCTCGGTTTCCTCGGTGTTTATGGGAAAGGCGTTTAAATGTAATCACTCAGGAAGCTACAATTTTTGTAGGCAGTTTGCCCTATTGTGTTTGACTTGACAGCCTAATAGTTGTGTTGGAATTTTTTCTTAGAATTATAGATCTGATAATTGTTCTTGACCCAATAAAATGCTACTATTTCTGCGGTTAGGACACGATTGTTATGGTTATAGGTAATTTAGTATGAATTCAGTAAAATAACGTTAATCCTTTTTGTTTGTATGTTGTGTAGTGTGAAATTAGTTTAATGCAGGAAAATTGTTGTTGGGTCTATACGTGTTTACTAAATTCGTTGAATAATTATGGGAATTAGGAATAGGACAGGGTCAAAAATTGTTATTTTATATCGAGTTCATGAGAAACTTAATTTTTGTCTTGTGTTTCGTCGATGTTAAATTATAGGTGTTACAGCCAATCCACTGGCCAATTTTAATAGTGAAGAGTACACAAGATAATGATTGACTTTATCTTCTCTCAATTTTTTATTGAGGGAATTTTAATTTGAAAAAAGAAGATCTTGGCAAATATTTTTGAAAAATTACCACACGGATTCCCTAGATTTGCTGAATATACCCGCAGAAATACATTAAGGAAAAGATTTCTTAGAAATCCTAAAGTGTTCCAGTCATGAAATCTTGGAAGGAGGACGTTGCAAAAAAAGGAAACACTTTGAAGAAGAATTATGTTTTAGGCCAGCAACATGCTGGGAATATAGAGAAATCCTGTCATGACAAGAGTCACGTCTATGGATGTGGACCGTCCAGAAGAAAAAAATTGAGGACAGGAAGATTAACAGGGATGTATTTTCTTTTCTGGCGCGACAGTATTTCATACTTGAAAAGACAAAGTGGATCATTAAACACCTGTAGGCCCTGATGGTATTCTGTCATTTAAACCGATGACTTTAGCTCTTCTTTGGAAATTACATATTTGTTACTCGCCTCTTTCTGTTAAAAAACCAAGCAATACCCGGGCGTCTTTGTGATTGCGGATGGCTTCATTTTTCTAAGATTTTTTGTCTAATAATAATTTGGGGTATTTTTCCAAATTTTGTCCCCATTTATAATATTCTCAACATTTGGAAGCTATTTACCCTTGGCTTCATTACTCTGTAATATAAAATTTCTTAGATGTAAGAACGTTAAATTTTTTAATAAAATAATCATTAAAATTGCTAAAATGTTTAACAAATTTGTCAGCGGTGGCAATTTTTATGTTAAAAAATAAACAAGCGCTGTGAAAATTTGTGTCTCCTGCTTTGGAGACCTCATATCTTTTTCCTTGAAGCACATTGTGCGGAAAGGATTGTGTGGGAATGTATTGGAAAAGTTAATGGAAATAAATCTGTAATTAACGGAAGAACTTGACTGTGCAGACTCAGACGAAGTGGAGTATTACCGCAAACGTCAGCAACACATATCGACGATTGATACGTCTCCAGCTCGTGTCACCCCTGGGGGTCTGGCGGGCTCTTACTGTACACTGCGCAATGGAGGGATCCCACTTCAAGACCTCAACAATATTGGGACGAGGCCAAAGTACATGGTAAGTTCTCCTTTATCTTGTCACTTCACTTCGATCTTTAAATGAAGGAATACATCGTCCCCTATGGCCCGGCATATATTTAGTCTTCAAATGCTCATCTATGTGTGCTCGCGCAAATAAACATATGTGCACCTCCGTACTCATAAGTAGAAGGAGGAACAGTTATGTTCTAGTAAGTATCTATACTTGTGTATTATGGGTATAGTGTGAATAAGGTTGAGTATGTATGTAGCATTCCTGCTTTCTCCGACTTTTTCTTTTCTGTTGATGATGTAAGAAATATGTTTACAGAGGAAAAGAATTGTGTCCTGAGACTCGGGTCGACATGCATTAGGGATTATTACTACTACTTAAGAAACTGCACTGTAAGTATTGTGCAAGTTCTGTGAGTTACGCTTTCACTTCTGAATATCTACACAAACTTATTTCTACATATTCATGAGCATAAGTATAGCAAGTAGTTTCACTATTAGGGATAAAGTGCCGATGCAGTGGATAAGTATTTGGCATATCCACTAATATTTTATAAAGATACAGGAATAGAATATATTCCATCTATATACTCTCTGAAGTTAACACTTACGTACATAGCTGTCTGTAGTAGTAGAAATGTCTTTTGGGGACTTATTTCTGCCTCACTCTATAAGACTGCAAGGGTGACTTGTCTATCGGAAAAATTAAAATGGATTAGGAATTCTCTAAGCTTTTAATGGTATCATTAATTGTCGCTGAAGTTAGAGACTCAGCCAGTCGAAGTTACATACTTACATTTTTTAGAGTTTATAAATAGTTTACTAATCGTAAGTAATGACCTTTCATGGGGATGCTTTTTTACATCCGATCCAAGAACATTTTCTTTATTATGCAATAACATTTTTATTATCATGTTAATAAAGTAATTCAGCTCTTGCTCTTTAGCACATGATTTTCATAATTTGAATTTGCGTAATAAAAACCAAAATAAGGGTTTTAATTTAGAAATTGACTTTATAAAATTCAACCCAACTTATTCATTGGAGTAAATTCGACGGGGGACTTGGTATAAACTGAATATAAAAACAGAGAAAGAGGAGCACAGAAATGGCAAAAGAAAGGGAAGGAAACACGGAAATGGCAAAAGGGAGAGAGAAAGAGGGGGAGAGTAAAGTAGAGAAAGCTGGAGAAAGGAACTCAAGAAGCTAAATTTAAATGTGTTAGTCTGTCCAGAGCTAATAATGTGGGAAGGAATCTATTAGTGGAGTTATGTGGTCTAGGAAACTAGAAGGTGTGGGGATTATAGAGTCATATATGATGACTGTATTATGTATGGAAAGCATAAATACGCCAATACATAAGTAAGTATACATAGCAAGCTTTAAGAATGGATATTAGGCTGCTCCGGCACGTGGATATGGCAGAGAGGAGAATAGGTAAATTTTGGTAGTCGAATAAATGGCTCGTTCATAAGACAGATACGTCCACCTTAGTGCATCGGAGTTGGCAAGTTTTCGCAGAAATGTAATGAGCCACATTAATGTGAGGCGTATTGTTTTTGTGCGATGATTAAATGCTGGGATAAAGTGGCTCGGACCATTCGAGCGAATCAAACAAATTACCCAACTTTTCATGTATTCTGGTCATATAGTTACCTTCCAATCTTCCCACACACACACACATCCACCCTTTCTATTTAGCTGTTTGTATATCTAAATTAACGGTTTATGTCTATCTGAAGTAGTTGTTTGTATATCTAAAAATACTTATTTATACATATTAAATAGCTTTGAAATGCATATAAAATAACTTTGTCTATAGGTAATAAACTATTTATATGGTTAAAATAATGTTTGTATATCTTTGACAACTACCTATATGTGTGTGTGTGTGCGTGTTTGTGTACCCAGTATAGTTAAAAGTTGAAACTTACCAGGGAAATACTTTTGAAGTATTTGGATACGGCGGTTGTTATTATAGTCAGTGGATGATTACTATGAAGGACCTTATATAGATATACAAAACTTCATATAAGCATAAGTTTATTCTTGTTGGCCACACAGGATTCCCATTTGTAAACACAGGAGTTTTAGTGTCTTCTCTTCGAAAGAGGCTTTCATTCCTCTCACTTTCTCCTCTTCACAAGCCTTATGCTCTCTCCCGCCATTATCCCTTTTAACTCTTGTCACGAAGGGCTTGTAATCATCCAGGAGATGTTTTTGTGTGCATATGTATAGTTATGTTCTATCAGTATATGTAATTATGTGTTGTGTCTTCTATGTAGAATATCTCGTGTGTGTGTATGTTTGTTATACTTACAAGTATTTCCAAGTTCATATGATTAGGATAAGCTTATACTTGTGTATTTAAAGATGAAGTGTTTATAGATTATTCCTTCATAAATATGCACAGTGCTCTGTATTTTTGTGGGAGAGATTCAGTGTGATGTGAAGTTCTTCCTCGGAATTATACAGAGGTACATACAAGTGTACCTATGTATATGTATAGATACCAGAATACTTTAAGTATACCTTAAGTATACCTATAACTTATGCTATTGTATCTTTATAGCTTCTAAGTTGAACGCATGTGTGTACTTAAGGTATAAAAGATATACTTTAAGTATAACGAGTATAATAAGTATCTATGTATGTGCATATAAGGTATAGATATATAAAGGATAGAAGGTGAAAGCAAAAACAAACACGTTGTGTTTGATTGTCAACACATAACAAAACTCTTCACGTTTGTATACATAGTGTGTCTATGTAAGGTATTGTCGGGAAAATTGAATATCCTACAAACATAGTACAAGCCTTGACTCTCAAGCGCCCCATCGCACGTATTTGCGTGAAGAAACTCTTTGCTCTAAACTTCGATAATTAAGTTTCCTTCCACAGTTGTACATGCATGACGCCGTCTTGGTTGTATTTTCTGTGCGAATTTTGCGGCATAGGGACTACGAGAAGAGAAAAGAGTTTCTTATTCTTCTTGCACGCCCAACTATTACGTATACAGTTCTGCTACTCAATCCAAAACACTGCGGATAGTTATCCTTCCTTTGATTTCGTTTGATACTTGCCGCGTTTACTCATACATAGCCAACATTAATATATGTTATTGGGACATGTGTGAGGATTTTGCTAAACACATATACTTAATGCTACTTGACCTACTATGGTGTGTGGAGGAGATACTGCAGTAAAACGAGAATTAGATTAAAATAAATTGACTCATTAGATCATTAGACACGTCTGTGCTAAAAGTTTTATAGTAGTGTTTATATATATTGTAGAACTTTGGGCTGGAGAACTGAATTAAATAATTTACGTAATTTATTTCCTTCAGTACAGATCCAGTCGAGAGATGATTAAATAATTATTGAACGATTTGAAGAATGTTTATTGTTGGAATAGAAAGCTCAATCTAAAGATCAAACCAGTTTCAAACTATGTATCTATGTAGTATATAGTATGAAGAAATTAAATCTTGCAAACGGTAAATGCAAGTTAATTTAACAATGAGGAATATTTGCACTTGGGAATGTTTACAACATAAATCTTGTATTCAGGAATGTTACTATTAGTATACAACTTATAGGAATTTATCATTAGGGAAGTTTGGGATAATAGAGATCGACACTGAAGTTGAAGAGTGCTTTGGAAGAGAATAATCGCCACACATAAACTATTTAGAAAGACTTGAGAGGTCTTTTCATACATTATTCCTTGTATGCGGGCTCACTTTCTCTCTCTCTCTCTCTCGCTCTCTCTCTCCCTCTGATTTCTAATAATACGTCCTCTCTGCATTAAGGACCGTTCAAGTGATTAGATGTCTACAGCGTATGGTAACACAATTGTTTTGTATACCAGTACATCTATACTCAATTTAAAGTGAGGATATAATTATTCAATATACTACTATATAACGTTTATTATTGAAAGTATCTATACACACACTCAGCATCTTGATATATAAGAGATACTTGAAGTAGCACAAGCTTACAATCACAATTTCCTGGTACGAAGAATGTTACAACTCGACTTGATGTTGTTGAATGAACATATAGGCTAAAGCATATAGTAGGTGTATATCCCGTAAGTACACTTACGGAGAGTGTACATAAGGAAATTGTCCCATATTATCTAATGCTAACCATGGTACTTTCTCTTCCCCATTGTCACAGGGCCCATAGTTTAAAATGTATCCGCAGCGTGTGAAGATAATATGTTTTGGGAGAGTGAGATAGCAAGTATTTGCGTTCCTTCACGTAATGCCTGTCTTTAATCAAGCAAGAAACAATAACATGGCGTAATATATACGCGTATATACTTTCTATTGAAAATTCCACTGCCAGGTCTTTACATTAGTTCCGGCGCCCTTATTCTCTTATTATTATTCTTGTCTGTGTAATCCCTGTGATGCCTTTGTATGGGACAAGAACAACGCTACTGTAATGTGTCAGAATTACATGTTCCTATATGTGTACATATCTGTCCTATGTGCTTCTGTACTTGTATATATGTCTATGTATATAGTGTATGGATATATAAGCGTTGTGTATACAAAAGAGCCAAGTCTATAGATATAGTAGCTCATTCCTTTGTGTGTATATGCAAGGAATTATTTTGATGGCTATAGTATTTATTGATGACAACGTCAAGTAGCTGGAGCTTTGTATAGTATACAGAAATTATATGTATATAAGTATTTATAATATTGTATCCTTTAGAATACACAATTTCAAGTTTCTCTATGTATGTTTAGCCATTGTTTCGGAAGCTGCTAACAAGTGCAAGTGCCGCTGTTAGGAAAATGTATAATCTCCATAGGGCTGTTTATCTAAGCTTGGAGTGCGGATATGCAAATAACTAAATACTTATTGTAGTGTACTTTAGGAATACAGCACTTTTGAGAGTAATGTCGAGTAGGCTGCACAACACACTTGCCAATTTATATGATTATGTAGTGCACACATACTTATAGGTATACTTCCTTTCATTTTGTACTTTACCGTGTAAGTTCCGTGATAGTAGGAATATCCGCAGCATGGTACAGTGTAGTACTTGTACATATATATGCTGCTGTGATCCCGTACCCAAGTACCTCAACAGTGGTGTAGTCCAGTAGTCGCGGAGTACGACATGTCAACCTCATCGCCCTAGTGTCAGTGCATTAGTTTAAAATGCAAGTGAATTTTTGGGAAGTTTCATTATTTTGACTTTTAACAAATGTACCTGTGAAAATTGTGATTATTTGCATGCTTTAACTTAAGATCCGACACTTGAAATAATTTCTAGTGTCGGATCTTAAGTTTAAACGTTGGGAATTATATTACTACAGTTTAGCTTCCTGTGTATATGAATAAGGTAGGATATTTTTTTCCTTGCGTACATTTGGCGTACAAAAACATAACGACTATTCATGTATTTAGATCTGTATGGTACCTGCTGCTTCTGTTTGAATTCAATTCATTATTAATCATTCTGGGAATAACGTTTAAACTATTAATGCGCTCAGCACGTAAATTCTTGAGAGCCGCAAAATTTGGTGTGTAATGTAATGTATTCCATGAATTGCAGCCTTAGTACACACACGCACGAGAGATAGGTATAGAGATGCTGTGATTCTCTGCATGAATGTTTGAACATTGATGATACTGTTAAAATACATATGTAATTGTGCATTGAGAGTCCGTGTCAGCGTTACCAAATTATGCATGTGTATATAGATGTATCTATAGTTCTGTATTTTACACGATTCTGTATATTAAGGAGTTGAGTTTCTTATTGAGTTCAGTATGTTATGCACATAGTTGGAGTCTAGACAAAGTTATGGTGCTCGTTGCTCAATAGGTCGTCGATCGGAATAATAACCAAGGGCTCCAATATATGCCTGCATATGATATGTACATACCAAAAAATGTACTGTAACGAATTTTAGTTACTTCTCTCTATAGACAAGATTATCAGTGAATTACTATTAAAACAATATATACTTAACTATCATTTGTCGATAATCTATTCCACCTTTTTATCCCAGTCAGTCTGTTAATTTATTATGTATGTATAAGCAATATTGCTGCTACTCGATGAAATATCGGAGAATCACTCTGAAACTAAACCTCAACAAACTAAGTTACCTGGTTGTTAGAGTTTATAAAGGTATACCTTGTTTTAAAGCTGTAGACAGATCGTTAAGATGTGTAGAGATCTATAATTGAGCCGCTTAAGTAGTTCTTACAGTACTTGTTTAAAGTAAACTTATGTATGTATATGGTAGAGAGTTTCAGCAGAGGCTCATCGCAGAATCAGGAATGAGTTTGTGAAGTGTTGAAAAATGTCGATGCGGAGACATGTTCGTTTTTGCATTGCAAGTGTCAGAATTGGGTGGAATTTAAATTAGAGCGTCGCCATCTGCTGCTGCTGCTACTGAGGCTTAAATACACTATCTATATGGGACCCCGTCAAGGACAGCAAGTACCTACTCACATACCTCCGGTGACACATTAAGCACCTGAGTATCAACACGTCCGGATCGTTACACTGAAGTAGGAGTCGCATCTTGCCTCTGCATTTTTCATATGCTTGCTTTTACTGTCCCCTGAAACTGCTGCATGCATATGCATATGAAGATCTCGCGAGGTGCTTGAGATGCTGAAGGTAGCTCGTAATCGTTTGGTATTTTAGGTATGCTTAGAATTTATGCTGTGTGAGGTGGTAAAATGCCTTCGTAACTTCACAGTTTCATATTTATAGGTTATAATTTAGCACATGGGACGTTTAGTACATATACTGAATTTTGCGTTTACTTAAGGGACGTCCTTCTTTTAGTATTGTAAATTCTCACTGTTGCGTTGGAAAGATTGCTATACTAACACTTATGCTTGTAAAGATACGAAGATCATTTTGTTTTTTGCATGGGAAGATCCCTAGCCTGACAATAGAAAGATCACACTGTACTCGCCTGGAATTTGTTTATATTTGGGTGTGTCATTAACGAAGTTGCTCCAGAAACTGAGACGGGTACAATACATAGTAGAGAAGTTGTCGTTGCTAAAACCGACACTATATAATGTATGTAGTTTGTATAGGAAATCAGACAGACACGATGAGTGTTGCTAGTATTACTGCTGCTGAGGAGTTGCAAATGCCTATGGGGTAAGTTTAGATGGGAAGAATAGGTTTTGAGAGAGAGAGAGAGTGGGAGAGAATTGAAGGAAGAAGAAAACAGAAGAAAGAGAAGAGAAGTTGGTCGGGTTGGGAAGTGTCAAAGTTTGTGTGTTTGGGATTCAGTTAGGTGAATGTCAAGTAGTAGTACAATTATTAGGTTTAGGCCAGGATTTCGGGGTCTGTTGAGGGGAATATCTGCGTATAGAGGTGACTTGTGAGATGTGATTATAGCCATATGTATATGTTCATGGACTGCGGGTGAAGAAGCGATTAGAAGTTAGACTTTCCAGGTCGGTAGTTTGTTGTTAGGATAAGATTTATGGCATTGTCTGAAAGATACTCTTGCCGTGACGATGAGGCAGGTAGAGAGCTATTTATTCACATTTTTCCCGCTGGGTTTCTACCTCTTTCTCTCTCTTATTCTTCTCCTCTATGCTTTATTCCTCGAAATCCACACTTTTGTTCCCTTTTCTTCCCAGATTGAACTTCCAGAGAGCAATCGGAGTTTAGCTTTGTATTTCTTATACTTGTATCTGCATATTTCTTTAATCTTCATCTATTTATATATCCTTCGATTTATTTTTGTGGGGTTTCTTCCATTATATTTCTAAATTTTGTTCCTTCGAATTTTCACATTTTTTTTTAGATATTCGTGTATTTAAAGTACATGTTTATATTTTTTAATTTCGTGTTTGTAGTAATGAAAATCCTTATAATTTTGTATTCTTAAATTTTTCTCATGTATATATTTCTATATCCTTATAAACCGCATCCAAGTGTCTTCTTGATGTAAAGGAAAAGGGTTAAAAGGATGGGAAAAGCATAATGATTATTTATACGGGGACTCAAGAATACAACCAGTGACTTGTCAATGTTTCAGGAGGGAGACGAAAGAAAACAAGTGTAATGTGGGGCTCATTTTCTTTCTCTTCTTTTTATGTCTTTGTAGTGGTGAGAAATTGGACTGCTATTCAATTTTCTTCCGAAATAACTAAGTTACTCTTGTGTTCTTTCAACTTTTTGCCCGAGTCACGGCACCTTCCTCTCCTCATCTCTCTCTCTCTATGTCTCTCTCTCTCTCTCTCTGAGCATTTTTCCCAGGAATATCCTTTACCTACATAGGCTGTCACCCTTTCTTTTTTAAACAAAAAATATGGGCTTCTCAAGTGTCTGAGCCTTGGCATTGTGACGAAAGGGTTACGAGAACTACGTACTTGCAGTTTATTTGCTTATATACATACATATTTATATACTTACATAGTATGTACATACGTTGCATCATGTCAGCCTTCCTGCCACACATATAATTATTTGTGCATATAGGTATACATATGTATGTATGTATATGCTGTCTGGGATGTGCTTCCCGGAAAAAAGCTGTTGGGCTAAGAAATATACTCCGGATCTAATTTTCCATCTCTGTTGCTGCTCAAATGATCTGTATTTGTCTCCTGTCGTTATTGCTGTTTTCTTTTATTCTCCATCCTGAAACTTTAGCTATTTTCCTAAATTCCTCAAGGATTTAAAACAAACTTATGCATGGCCTCCTCGGGTTTAACATACTTTCTGAATCGTTTGATTCATTACATTTGCGGGCTTTAGAATTTTACGTAGTGGCTGAATAAATTGATGAATATTTACATACTTGCATTTATCCTTTTAACTTAAATAGTTTTAGATAAAGTGGGAAATGAATCTTAAGAATACATTATTTGTGCTGTAATCTTGTTATAATTTAAAAATTTATTGTGCATTTTAAAAAAACTGACTGTAAAAATAATTTCATAAAAAATTGCTAATTCAACACAAATTGGTTAAGTATGACAATCCTGTTTCTCTGCAATTGCATGGCAAAACAATGGCTTAGGTAATCGAGCAGGAAAATCGAACTTCCCTACCATACTTAAGTATAGTGTTTAGTGGAATCGATGAACTTGAAATAGGCAATGCGATGAATATTTCTTTATTTTCTGGATGTGATTCGTCCTACTGTGCTGCAGAATGACACTGCAGTTCTTTCCATTAAGGCAGACAGAGACAAGTAGCAATAAGAGTAGTAGACGTGGAAGTAACAATAAGTATACATAGGTATGTATGTATGTGTTTGTAGGATTGAGGAAAGGATGGAGAAAGTGTGGGCAATTTCCGCTAACTGATTTCCACTTGATGTAACACCATAAGTATGCAGTTCGAGGATCTATAAACGCTGTGATAGAATGTGAAATTTGGTTTATCAAATATACCTAAAAATTGTATACGTAAAGTCTTCATTGGTTTATATTAAGTATACTGCGTGTGTGTGTGGTTCGTATATGGGGTATGTTCACATATAATCCATGTGTATAATACTATCTATAGATAGTAGTATAGATACTCTAATCTATAAGTTATAGATATAAGTACCTAATACTAATGCTGTGGGTGTATTAAGATACAGCGGGAGTGTTGTTCCATGTGGGTTTAGTCTTTATACACTTTTCTTTTCAACTAAATTGGGAGTATATAGCTCCTAGTGTATGATCAGGATATGGTTACATACCTATGAAGAGAGTATGTACTATGTACACAGTACATATAAGTACATACTTATATGTGCTATGAAGTACTAAAGCCGGAATGTCACGTCGCATGGCAGGGTCATTTGCGACCGCTTGGAAATTTATAGAAGGATTATACTACGATTGGGTCATTAATACGTGCTAATTTTGTAATTTATTTTCCCGTCTGTCATTTCCGTACGTTTCTTCTCTTGCTCTGCCTTTTCGCTCATGATTTATGACTTTTTCAAGAGAATTCTTATTCCTTGTGTGCACATGCACTCGCCATCCAAAAACACACACACACACTTCGTTTTAGAGAATTCCTATACACACAAACACACAATTCTGTGTACAAATATACGTACGTATAAGTTTATATGTGTGTACATATATACTTTCTCTCTTACATTTCCACCCTTCGATCTCTTATTCTCTCTCTCTCTCTCGCTCTCTCTCTCTCTGTGCTCCACCATCAACTTCCCTGCTTATTTCTAGTGCGAGTGCGAGAATGAGCGGAAAGGAATTGTGTTTCTCTTCCAGCGAGCGTTTCCGCCTTGTCGTGCATATTCATCGCAAAAAAGAAAGAATTCCAAGGCTTTGAATATAAACTTCCTAGTTTAATCCTCTGGTAGTAAAGGGGCTTTCAGCTATAACGCTAGTTTTCAAAATGATAGAAGATTAATTAGGTTAGGAAAACAATCATTCACATTTCTTAATTTAATCGAAAATGTTTTGCAAAGTTTAAGCACCTTTAATATTTGTAATCTCATACTTGTTGTAATAAAGCTTTTTTCACACATGCGAAAACTAGATTTTAATTCACCTTCCAACTTGAACAGCTCCTGAGGCAAAGCCGAAGATTTGTGTGTGTTCTAGAGTTCACGTAGGATATAATGCATTGGGGTAATATTACGGGTGCGTGTGCTGCAAATTTTAATATGAATGGATCCGACATTATATCAAATGAGTAGAGATGGATTATAGCTAAGTACGTGCACTTTGATATAGATTTTTTTGTGGATTTTTAAGCATGTGAATATTATTCATATATAGCGGATTTTATTATTTTTAATTTTATAAGCCCATATATTCATACTGTGAGCACTATAGTAGCTACTTACTTTTTGAAGCTATTATAAGTATACATATATGGAGTCTTAACCCTGAAGCAGTAGAATTTTCTTTTTTTTTGAGGAATCTGAGTCCTGATTCGTATACCTACTCTTTCTTTATATATAATTATGTACTATATGTATATAGTCCGCATCTTTCTTCTAGCTATATAATGTGTGAGCCCGACAGTTTCCCTCGAATAATTACATGTATGGGAATTTGTGGATAATAATATGAATTTAATATGGATTACTATGCAGATATATACAATGTTATTTCATCTATAATAAAATAGGTATAGGTATGTATATCAATGTAAAGTACTATATGGAGAACGCTTAATACACCAAAATTGCGTGTCAGAGAGCGAGAGCTTTAATACTTATGCAAACAGAGACTGGAAATATCACGTCCTGAAGACCGCGTAACCTAATCATGCGTCAATGGGTTTATAGTGGGAGAAAATACTGGCATGAATGTGTAATATGGGGAGAAAATATTAATTGCGATTCTTTCAAAGGCGTTGTTTGTGTTTGTGTGTGTGTGGGGGGGCTGAAAATTTAAGCATGTGAGTGTGAGAAGTGCAGGAAGTCATTGGGACGAAAGGAGATTTTAATAGGAGAAAGTTCGTGTGTAGTTGTTCTATATAAAAATAGGCTCTTACTATGTATTTCTCCTGTATAAATATAGGCTCTTACTATGTATTTCTCCTATATAAATGCATGCGTTTTCTGTATATTTTTCCGATATATTTCTCCTATATAATTACATGCGTTTCTGTGTATTTCCCGTATCAACATAGTCTTTTTCTACATAAATACAGATTATTATTATACAAATAATTATATGTGTTACTCTTCTATTGATAGAAAAATACCATTAGTACATACATATAAGCACGTTTCCGCGTATGCCGAGCAATAAATTTTATTTTGAGATGAGCTGCCCCACATTTGCAAATGCAAAAATTATGTAGTATTACCGTATTTTTTCCCGTACTTTTCTTAGTCCCGCCGCACTCTCGGATCTTTACTGACTTAACTGTAAGTATGCATATGCGTATTCTACATGCTCCCTCTTCCTCGCTCTTTCTTATCCGCTGCATCATTTGTTACAATAATCCGGTGAAAGTGCCAAAAATGAAACGGGCAGGACAAATGTTCTTTTTTTTCGAGTTAGTTCCTAGCTATGCATACATAGCTGTTTTAATGCTGAGATTTCCAATGTATGTTCTGTACACGGATGAGAAACCTTACTGTATATGTTGTAAAAAATATTCTTACGTGAAGACCCGTTTTAAAATTTTTGGGACCGAAACTCTGTAATGTTCAACGACTTTTGCGGTTGCGATTTTGAAATTTCCTCAGCAGACGCGAATAATTTGCATGTGGTACTAATATCCATATTAAAGATATATACATATGTACATATGTAATGTAATAAAATATTCTTGGGTGCCTAGTGCATCCATTTACATACTACGTGTATAGTAGTTAGTTGTTCAAGTATCTTATAAGTGTGTAATTTCCTGCGTAATACGCTATACTGTATAGAATTCATAAAAAATTATTGTGATAGTGAAGGTATCGTGGAGGAGACCTTTGCAGATGCTATTCCTCTACTATTTAGTTTTTACCAGGGAGGACGGAAGGCCTTTAGTTGAATAAAACAAGTGGAGCAAATGTGTTGCCTTATTAAAGGAAATTGAGATTTTCCTGCCATTCAGAGGAATTCCCTGGCGGCGGGTGTACATGTCTATCTGGAGTGTGTAAGGTTACGTGAATGTATGTAATGTACATACATGTGCATATGCAGAAGTTTGAATAGTCAGCATATGGTTAACCTTTAATTTAAAAAAATGCGTGGGCTTGCTTCTTTATAGATACGTACATATATGAATATGAGTATATGGATATACATTATTTTACAAGCATAGTTTATGTATATAGAGATATACTTGATGTACATACCTATTACACATTGCTTCTACACGCATCACATACTTATAAACATATGTACATGTTTAAGATTCCTCTTCCATCCTGAGCACTGAAAAGGATGCGGATGCAGATATGGGAAGAATGAGTTCTTCAATGAGTCTTACCACCACCGAGAATTGCTCTTTCAAATGAGTTTTATCCCATATGCACTAACGGTATTTCTTCTACTTTCGCCGCTTTCACTCCCTTCCTCCAGTCTGTGCTTTCACTCTCAGATTCTCTTCGTTTTACTTATTATGTATTCCTATACTATTTTGATGTGCAGTCTATATTTAACACTGGCGGCGGTGTATAATCCGACAAGTGTAGGAGAAATAATTTTAGAATTGTGTATATCTACATACAGATGCGAAATATCATATAGAAGTACATGTACATGCGAATTAACATGCAAAACTATATACTTATAGGAAATCTACATGTAAAACTACCTGGATAGAGAAAATTGCACACAAAACTATAGGGAAAATTACATGTTTTTGCCAAATGCAATATAAAAAAGTACTATAAGCGAAATTACATGTAAACCTGAGGGTTGACGGGATTGTCAGTGAAATGAGATGACTATGTATTGTAGTGTACATGTACTAGATACATATATAACTGCATACTTTATGTGATTGTGTTATTTTCTCTATCTCTGTATATGGTTTAGGAATTTAGATATACTTAAACATATATGTGATTTTATGTTTAAAAGTATGGGGGTTCTGTCCCTTGCATATGCAGCCATGTGTAGTATCTGAATATCTCGTTTTGGGCTGTGGATGAAACATTTGCATATGAAATTGGCACGAGCTTCTAAAGAGCCTTTTAGTCTGCGGAGGAGCATCAGTTTCCAGTCATTATTGTGATCTGAGTGAGTGCGAGTGATGTGATGGAATGGAGCGTGATGTGAGCCTTGAGTGTGAAGTGTATGTGTGTGTGTGAGAGAGAGAGAGAGCTGAAGTGTCTATGGAAATTCCAGTGTATGCATGTATACACACATATGTTATATTAAAGGTACATACAGTTGTATAAGGAGATAAATATAGATATACTTATTGTCGGAGAATCGGAAGGCAGCAAGCGTAAAATCATAAAATGTTCCTTCCTTTTTCCAACACACCACATAGCATTGCATTGCATAGCCTTCCGTGAATTTCTTTGTACGTACAGCAACCCTCATCATATTAATGTAAATAAGTATAAGCATATGTAAATAAGTATCTATATGCAACTTTTAACTTACCTTATATGTATATCCTATACACTATCCATCCCACTTTTACTTTCTCAAGCTCTGTACTGTCATTTCGATTTATGATTTTTGACTATGTACGCACACATGTAAAATGTATTGTTTTCCTAGTTTTTAACTTTTTTGCGGTTTGTTATATGGTCTGCATAACTATGGGCATCTTTATATTACCCAAAAATACATGTGTACATATGTACTATGTATATGTTGTAAGTATCTATATCTGCTGAGCATAGGCCTAGGAAAAGAAATTTTAAATGTAAAAAAGCAGGGAAAAGTGGAGAAAGGAAATAAGGAGGAGAGCGAATTGCATGAGTGCTGTAAAAAGAATGAAAAGATACTGCGAGCGCAAGGTTATTATATTGTCCTCTTGCTTGTGGAAATTGCTTTTTCCTTATTTTCATCCTCCATCTCATGGGGTTTTAATTGTATTTTGTAAAAGTGTATAACAGCAGTTGGGATAATGCTGAAGCCCTTACCAACAACATCTTGATTCACTTAACTTCCCTTTCTTATTATGTGTCGTCGTGTGGAGGGAACTGTGTATGTGTGTGTCTGTGTGTGTGATGATGGTTGGTGGTTGTTGAGGATTGCTACGCTGGAGAGGAGACACACGGTTTTAGAAAACTCGTCCTCCATTTTGATTTCCCTCATCCTTTTTAGTATACTTATTTATGTATATATATACTGTATGTACATATCCCTTGTTATCTCCTGTGGTTATTTCCCCTCAAAGCGCGGCCACTCCCCATTACCTAAACTAAATGGTATAAGTATAAGAAGTATATGGACGGTGTGCATGTTGAGATGACTGTCTAATGTGTTTTAGAAGGTTGGCTAATAAGTATAGAGAAATGACTATACTATATCTATCTATAGTAAAGTTCAAATAAGTACAAAGATCAGTATTAAAGATGTTTATGTATGAAAATTTGGGACGTGCATACTGCGTTAAGGTTAACAGCATTAATTCTGGAAGATCAGATTTCTCCGCTCATTTGAAGCCAATTGGATCGAGACCCGCATTTTTAAACGTGATCGGAGGGGTAAATGGACAAAGTTTATGAAGCCCATGCGGATGAGACTCTTTTGGTTTTTATAGTGCGTGGGCAGGAGATTAGGTAGGAGGAAATCGCATTTAATCTCTACGTTACACCCGTCAAAATCTGTGTGTAAAAGCACCATTCCTTCCTTTTTGATTTCTTTTTTTTCTTCTTCTTGCTTTCGCAACCAAATCTTTTAGTTCTTTACTGCCAGTTTTAGCTCTCTTTTTTCAAGTGACAAAGTTTTCTTTCTCCCTTCTTTTTTTCGTCGTCGTCATCTTCTTCTTCTTCTTCGTGAAACCTAATACTGAGAATTTTTGCTTCAAATGTCTTTTCATATAATATAGTTGTTATGATGGTTGGATTATGTGAGCCTCTCCAGATTGAGTTTCTTCGATTGTTGCTATGGTTTCTTTAAAGGCAGATTTATTTAGATTGTCGGGAATAAAGGAAATGATGTTGATACACTGTATCTGTAGCTATTCCAAGAATTCTGGTGGTTTCAAAGGGAGTAAAGTTGATAGCTTCATAAAATATTAAATTTTGTCGGGATATTTTGTAGTAACATTACATCGAAAGTCTTTTCATATTTACAATATCCTGCGGTAACTTAAACTTTGATCTGACAATCTCAGTTTGAGTATATATGTTGACAAGTTTCCGTTGGTAAGGAGATGGGAACTTGATCAGTTGATCAACAAGGTGACCTCCGGGACTGTGTGGGCGGAAAGGAAAGATCTAGTCTAGGGTTGTGTTTCTTGGAGAACATCTTCTACAGTTGAATATGCCACTTTTGTATCTTTTTTTAAAAAAAGATTATTTTAAAAATCTATTAATAGAAATTATTTTTTTAAACAAAATTTATACTTCTTAATTTGTTTTTACTTTCTTGCACAATTTCGACCAATAATTGATAATACCATGACCAATCTATCTTAAGCTCAATTTTAAAATTGAACTTTATCTCCAAATTTGAAAAAATTCAAAACAGTAGATAAGGGCGGGTAGGGTAGGAGGAAAAGGAAGAAGGTGGGCAGTAATAGATATAAATGCTGAGGTTCAGGGTGTCTTGGTCTGTAGCTGGTTGATTTAAGAATTCAAGGAGAAGCTACTAGTTTTTCTATCTTGTTATGTAGAAGATTGCTACCTGAATACTGTATTAGGGAGCGGAAGTATTTCTTCCTTACAATAATGCAACATTCTTGCATATACATATAGCTTGGAATGTATCAAGAGGTTATGTCGACGGGAGTTTATAAGGAACACATGGGTATGTATGAAGTATATGTATGTATACAAGGATTCTTTTTCAAGAAATCGCTTATTCCACAGCCTGGCAGTGTGGCAGTTCTATGGGGGTTTCCTTTTGTAAAAATAGCTTGCGTTTTTCTTATACCTGTGTATTGTATCTATGTATATTATTACATTTTAAAGGTAGGGTCGTGTATAAAAAAATTGCCTTTTGCTATACACAATAAGTTATTTGGATTTTACTTTGAGTAGGTATATACAATATATGTATGTATAGTTATACATTTATGTACTTGTATAGATTTTAATATATGAACTTCCAGCATATAAAAAGTTATGCAGTGTATAAACCTTGCACTGTAAAAAACACTTGCATTATGTACGGCGATACCCTGTGCAGTACTTTATACACAGTTGTAATATATTTTATACAGTTGCAGTATACTTCATATAGTTGCAGTATACTTCATATAGTTGCAGTATAGTCTATATACATTACTACTATAGTATCTACATATGTTGACATACGGAGTTTTCCCTCTAGTGTAAAAGTCAAGTCAGGAAAAGGTGCTTGGAGATTTTAGCAGCTCAAGCATCAAAATGGGTTGCAGTTTTTTTTCAGCACACACACACACAGAGCCAGACACTCACAACCTTACAGAAGATCTCTGGAGTCTGTTATTCCATAATCCTATTGCTCTCTCGGCTTTTTTTCTCTCCGACTTTCTCCTTTTCCCTCTTCTTCTACAACAACTACTACTATGTACTACTATACTATCTTTTCCATCTCTTTTTCAAGCAAGAATTCTCTCGTCCTTCTTCTTCTCCACCTCCTGATCTTCTTCTACTCCGTCTTCTTGTTCTTGTACTTGGTGTTCTGGCAGAAGGAATTTGTGAACATTTTTCTCAACTGAAGCTTGTTGTACTTATACTTACACTAGTTCTTGCCGTGGGATTTATAGACATATCGATGGGAAAGGGTTGATATAGGGAATTTTAAAAGGGTTTGAATTTCAGGGGATACTTTTTTCGCACTATTTTGCAGCTCCTCGATTTAAAAATATATAACCTTTGTACTATCTGCATGAAGGGTCATGGTATGTATTAGCATTGGACTATCGACGCATCGGATGGGACAACAGACTTGTCTCAATATAAGAGCGTTGAGTATTGGGTGTTTGGAGTATCTATATAGAAATGAGTATCGTCGTAGGTTTTCTTGTATATGTTTCCTATGTGTTGTGTATATGTTTATTGTATGTAAAATATTTTCTATAAATATAAGAATCTGTACTAAGAAGAAGCAAAAGAAGGAAAGTATGTGTGGGAGAATTTGGTACAGAAAAAAGAAAGAATGAGTGAGCGGTAGAGTGGGAGCACCTTATATTGGAAGGATTTGTAAGTCCATGTAAGTTCGGATCGGAACACTTTTCTGCTACATTTACGGCTGTTACTGCCAAATCCATCTTCAATATTCTGGACAATTCCTTGTCAGGTCACCCCCTGCCCTATTTTAGATGTAATCCTCCTACGAAATTGGATGGATGAGCATTATATAAGTATAAAACTTCTTCACTTTACACTTTATTACCATTCCATTTCCAATGCTTTTTTTATATATTACACTTACTGTCACTCGTCTTTTCTTGGACTTTTTTCCACCTTCCTCACAACTTCCCGCACATGGAGGCTTCAACTACTTCAGAGACAAAGTACTAGTGGAAGCATCTTATGTGTAATTGCATACATACTTTAGGTATACATACAAGTTCTGTGTCGTCGTTTGTAGTATGTGAGATTGACCGGGTTTTTATATACACACAACTTTATAGCATGTTTTTTTTTTATTTTGAGTATTTTTGCATGTTCTTCTAAGTGCTGTGTTTTGTAAAGGCTTAGTGAATTGTTTAACATTTTGAATTCTTTAAACCATTGGAATTCTTGTAAAATTCCTTCCATATGTTTGCATTCGCTTTAAACAAGGAAAAAATTAGGTTCATACTTTGCATATCGTTTTTGGTGTGTCTACTACTGTCGGCATGTTTACAATTTATTGATAAAAAAGCTAAATATTTAAAATTCACGTTGTTTGTATATTTCGCTATTGTGTCAACTTGAAATTTACCTGGGAATTCTTTAATCCGAATTTCAACTTTATTGAAGACGTGTAACTATTGCTGCTCTTTTTACTACGTGTACTTTTTATTTCGCGTGTATTTTTCAGCTTTACATTTATTACGTGGTATATTTGGTGTTAATAGATTTGACATGAATTTCTTTAAAAAGGACAACTCTGTACAAGTTGTAGTATCTGTAAAAGAAAAAAATTGAAAGTGGATGTATGAAAAAATAAATTGTTTTTGTATATCCAAAGATATTTTGCATTAATATAGTATGTATATAGTACATAAGGCGGATAATGTAAAATGCAAAAAACGATGAGTCTACTGTGGATATTATGTGCCTATATAATTACATATGTACTATACATGTATTATCCATACATGTACTATAAACATAGGAATGTAATTAATATGTATGGATAAATAGCGTTGAAAGATTCACGAGCGGAATTCCTGCATATACTATCTATAGAGATGCATGCATTACTCGGGATATATGCATATGTACATATACTTATACATACATTACAATCTAATAAGTTTCTGTTTGCACGTTGAGAAAAAAAATCCCTCCAGGGACACTTACGATGGATTGTTGTAGATACTCCGTCGAGGAAAACACATCAAGTTCCCTTTTTCTACAGCATTATGTACAAGTATGTAAAGGTTCTTTTCTCATGCTCCTCTTGCAGCTTCTGCTGCCATGCTGTTCTTGTTATTGATACTCTATATATGCACATGGAATTATGTCCTCGATACTAGTCCATCACTATTTATACAGCGTACATAGGAATAGGAACATTTGGTTATGTAACAAGATTTTTCTGTATAAGAAGATTTTTTCTACACAAGTTACTTTATAAGAAGATTTTGTTATATGGGGAAAGTGTATTATATAGTATCCCTTGTCTTATGTTCACAGCTTCTACTACTTCTTCGTTTTCTTCTCTTTTACAAGATGTTGTTCTTCTACAAACGAGTTAGCCAAGATTTTTGGAGCATCTTGGATATTTCTCTATTTTACTCTAGATTCCTGCATCCTTATATGTATGTAAAAGGCTCTGAAAGGAAATGAAGTCTGGAGAGAGGATGGAGAGACAAAATGGATGTTGGATAGGAAATTTTATAAATATATTTTTATATAAATTTTTATTTTTTCACTATGTTTTTATTTTTTCTGTGTATTTTTATATTCTCTATATTTTATTTTGTCCATGTCTACAGAAAAGAGTTTAAGTAAAAACAGACGGATGGCAGTGGTAGTGGCAGGCGTGTTTCCTCCTCGTCTGTATTTCGCTACTCCGTCAATTGTGAATTGGGTAAACTATAGTGTATAGGAAATTGTCCGAAATACTTTATAGCTATAGTATAGCTACTTATGTATGCATGAATTTTGAAGGAGACGCGGTTTGTAGTAAAAGAAAGTGCAATGTGCTTTTCTCTCTCTCTTTTGCTTCCAAATTTTTACAGCCTGCAGGAGTTAAAAGTTTAAATTATTTCTTATATGAATTGTATATACTTACATGTATCTATATAAGTACAAATTTACAATTTCGTGCTACTTGAATGCCCACAGAGAATTTCTATATGTGTATTTCTATGTATTTCTATTATATATCTTCGTATTGCCTGCGAACCACAGGTGTGATATAGAGGCAGAACTTTATATTTGTTTGTCTGAGTAATACATTTGTATTTAAGTATATAGAAACTGTGCGGTAGGGTAGGAGAGTGTGAAAAGCTGAGAAAATTTAACGGACTTGAATTTTTACTGGGTATGAAGTTTATGCTGCTCTGCTGGCTCTGACTCCGTGGCTTTTAGGGATCAACCCTACCCTTCCCTTACATATTCCTTTCTACATATGTTATTGTATCATTTGTTTTACCTTAGCAGCATCTGCCTTTCCTCCAGTAACCCACATAATCATGTGTGGGGATGCTTCATATTGCATGCTTTTAGTCGTTGGAGTTACAGGGTAGTGCAACTCTGGATCTCTGTGTGAATGGGTTTGGATTTTAGATATTATGTATGTGGAAATGTATGATTATATTATACGATATTATTATATTTCGTGTGCGTGCATATTTGCTTGGAGAAAGTAGCTGGAGGGATGTGTGGGGAAAGTAAATATAGATGTGCATTATGTTGCACAAGTTTATTATACTTACATAAGGTATGTTGTACTTATACAAGGTATGTTATTGGGCATATTAAACTTATATAGGGTATGCTATTGGGTCTATATACTTATATAATGTATGTTGTACTCATACAAGGTATGTTATAAGGTATTTTGTACTCGTACAAGGAATGTTATAAAGTCTTTTATACTTATATAAGGTATGATGCACTCATACAAGGTATGCTGTCAAATCTTGCATGCTTATATAAGGTATGTTTTAAGGTCTTGAATACGTATATAAGGTTGTTTTATTCATGCAAGGTATGCTATAAGGTCTTGAATACTTACATAAGGTATGTTGCACTCATACAGGGTACGCTATTAGGTCTTGAATACTTATATAAGGTATGCTATAAGGTCGTTTATACTTATATAAGGTATGTTGCACTCATACAGGGTATGATATAAGGTCTTGTATACTTATATAAGCTTTGGTACAGGGTCTTTTATACTTACATAAGGTGTGCTGTACTTGTGTACGTATGTATTACAGTACAGATAGTTATATACGTGGAAAAGTATGAGAAGCTGTGCATTTCCAACAGCATGTACATATAAAAGTGTATATCTATAGGCAATCAAGCTTTCCCCTGCAGAGGTGGGTCTTGAGTCTTGAGAAAAAAAGTAAGGAAAAAGTAGTAGGGGAAATATATAGGGAGTGCGGTTTTGAGAAAAGGCAATTTTTCTAATACTGGAGTACTCGGAACTTTCCAATTTCTGCATAAGATTGAGCGAAAAACGTCCGTAGCTATTTTAAATCCGACATTTTTCATTTTTGATGGCAAAATGTATTTCCACTTTTGGCCAATAAAGACGCGGGTTAACCCAACTACAAAATATCCTGAGCGGCCATCTTTTCAATTACTTTTCTCCTTTTGGTATTTACTTTGTGAGGAGAAAGCTCTTTATTCTCTTTCTCTGTGCACTTTCCTACTGTTTTCCGCACTGTTTTTTTCAATAATATTTCTTTTTATTCCCTCGCAAAATGCATAACAGGAAGAGAAAGTTTATGGAAATAATACAACTACTACTGATGTTGCTATGGCAACAATTTTATGTAAGTATAGACTACATTATATTCTTGTTGTATGTGAGTATAGCTATTGCAGTTTGTACTTTCTTAAATTCATTTTCTCAAGCTTTCAATATATCAAATTTTCCTCACACTCGTACTACTTTTGCAATTCACTGCTTCCTTTCTTCAAGGTCAAGATGTGCAGAGGAATTGAGAACAGCAGAATGCAGAAAGTTTATGTGTCAGATTTTAATGTATAATGCCTTTTGGGGTGAGTAATGGAGTATGTTATTCGCAGTTTGCTCTGCCTCTTTACTTTTTTTTAGCTGAGAGTGAGTGTGTGAGTGAATCTCGATCGGATTTTATGTTCTTTTCTTGGTGTTTCTTATCTTACCATCGATTTGCAATGAAACTTGCGGATTTGTTTTTCGAATTCCGTACTTACTACATATTTTAAATGAAATGAAATATTTTAAATTAAAATGTTTTAAATGCATAAATTATTTTTTAATTTAAAAATACTTTTTAAAATCAATTTTTAATAAATACACAAAATTTAAATTTACTTTTATTTATATCAGAAAGTTTTTTAATAAACTAGAAGTTCGTTTCTAATACATTGTTTTTTGTTTCTGTGGCTTGTGGTTTTGAAATTATTTATTGTTTCCACTGGAATTTAATTTCCTAGAAATCGATCTTAATAAGTTTGAAGACTCGGTCAAGTTACTCGGACAAGTTAATATCCCTTCTCTCACTCGTCTCTCCTGCAACTTCTGCTATAGTAAAGATACTTTTGAGATTGAGAATAGTTTCGTAGGAGATGGAAAATTAGAATTTTGAACTTTTTGCTCAAATTTTGATTGCGGTTTTGGCAGTGGCGAGAATGTAATGTGGGATTCCTATGGATGTTTCCCATTCGTATGTAAAAGAGAATTGGTGAGGAGGAGTGCGGTGGAGTTTACAAAGAAGGATGTAGATTTAGAGATTCTGGACATTATTTTGTGCATAAACGATACATTATGTATGCATATGGTCTCGGCATAGGTGTAGATATTTTTACGTAGAACAGCATAAGTACATACACACACATGTACATACATAGTATAAACTATAGGCAATGTAATGGATATTTATACTTGGGGTTTCTAGTAGTAGTAGTATCTCTATTGGATATGGCTGGCCCGAAGTATATTATAGTGCGGTGACTACGAAGTTTCGACCAGGATCATTTATGTGATGTGTTGTGTATGTGCATGTGTGTATATGGGATGTTTGTATTGAGAGAGGACCAACAGTTTGTTGGAATGTTATCGTGGCATATAACGCTCGGGCGTAAATGGAGAATTTATTTTGATCGCACAAGTATAATGTGTTGGTTGTGGTCAGACTATGAGTTTGGCTCGGATTACTTGAAAACAATAAAGATAATACACTGGTGGTGCTCCTCTCGGCTTGAAACTCTCTTTTTCACCAGACTCCGGACGCGGACATGCTGTTCTGTTCTGGTGTGGTTTTCTCAGTGTTTTCATCTTCTCTGTAGCAATCTCATCTATATATGTTCGGTTTTTGGTTTTGTTTTGCTCTTGGTTTTGGTAGTAGTTGCTATCTCCTGTCCTATGAAAATCCATGTTCGATATATGGAAATACATATGTTCTGTATAGGAAAAAGCTTCAATTCAGTATATGAAAAAGTATGGTTTGTGTACGAGAAAGCATGTTCAACATAAAAGCATGTTCAACATATGAAAATGCATGTTCTGTATCCGAAAAAGCAAGTTCTGCGTAAGAAAATGCATGTTTTCCGTGTATTAAACTATGTTCGGTGTATCAACCACATAACGACGGATACAACGCTACTTCATGGCTACGGTGCAAGTGTGTAATAGTGAGAGTGAGGATGTTTATGTATTTACCCAAAATAGATGCGAATCTGATTTTGTGTATCTACAAAGTCTACTCTGCAATAATGCTTATCCATAGGATGCAAGGTCTAAGTACTAAGTACATGGTGTATCAATGTGTGGTGGGGCATGTGGCGAGGAGCAGTGGTGAGGTTATGTATTTAAAGGCACATATTTGTGTTTGTTCCTGAAGATATCTCTTCGCCGGATGTATATTATACAACAAGATGGTTATGGTATAGCGAAGTTGTAGATAAAGAGTATCTACATATCTGTACTAACTATGAATGCATATAAATAAAGTATACAGGTATATCTATAAGTATAAATATACAAAGTACCTATATAAAGTATATAAATTCGGACGATTGTAATTGCAATGAAAGGAAATAAATGACTAGGGAAAGGCTGAGAGCCCATAAAAATTTACGCTCGACTAGCTACTAATAATATATCTTGTTGATGATTGCCCTAGGGAGGTCAGGAGACAGGTTACGGTACTGGTTTTGTTGGTTGTCCAACGCTCCCACGGGGACATCATCATGGTCACCACGGGACTATGACCATGGAAACCGGACACGTCTCCATGGAATGGCCGAGTTACCAAGGTGCTGCGGGTATCAGTAGAAGACAAACTACGGCTGCTGTCGCTATGGCAGCTTCAACGACTTCAAATCTCCAGCAACAACAGCAGCAGCAACAGCAACAACAAAATCTACAACAACCTTCGTCCCAAACTTCCCTTCTCTCCCACGTCCACCACCAACAACAACAAACCCTGGTCCAAACACAAACTCACCATCATCCGACCAACAGCCGCATGTCTTCATTTAGACCCGCTGCAGGGAGCCAGACCCAAGCAGTCATGGCCTATGACATGTCCTCCATGCTGCAAATACCTGTCCTCGATGAGGAAGCTGACCTCACGGAGATGCCGCTCATGTCCGACAAAATTGAAAGTACTGTGTGAAATTATTGTGCGTGAGATACAAAAAAAAACACAAAAAGGATGTGAGTTCGAGTCGAAAATTGATCTGTGCCACTTAAAGAATATTATTGATAATTATTATTTTCATTTTTAATATCTACTATTATTATTAAATACAAGAAAAAAATGAAGATTTAAAACAAAGAACTACAATTTAATTTTTAAAGTTAATAATACAAATCCAAGATTTAAAAGTTTAATATAAAATAATAAAAATCGACGATCTAAAAAAAATTATTTAATAAATTACAAATCTACGATCTAATCATACATACAGTATAGCATAATATACTTATATATAACATATAATTATATATACTCCGAAACGTCGAGATACCTATATGTCCGTTCACAATCAACTCTTCATTATTACTATGATAAAATAATATTTAAATAATAATAATCATTATTATTATAATGAGGTCTCCTTGACAAGATTATTATTACATGTATTATTGAGCAACCTCTATATATTGTAAGTACATATATATACTACGTACGTATCTTATAGGAACCTGTACCATGATTAGATTTTAGTATTTACCTGTCTGTACATATACCTTTTGAAGTTTTAAAGAAGCTCATGCGTTAGAAGTATCTATCTGTATATGTTAGGTATACTTATACTTATAAGTATAAGGTTTTTTCTATGAAAACATTCCAAAAGATCAAATAAATAATAGGATAAAGTATATATTCCACGGATCTTTTCAATCTATCTCTAGTCATTTGTAGACAAGTGTAATAAGAAAATGAAGTCAATATTGAAGATACTCTATCTTTAAATTTACAGTGTTAATAAGCTATACCTAAGATTTTGTAGATCTGACGGAAACGAGTATCTGTAGTTGTACGAACAATGTTTTGTTTTTATTTTTTGAATTTATTTTTTATTAAAAAATATTTATTAGATTCAAATTGTAGTGTCCGGTTTTAAATCAGTCAAGGTTAGAACTTTATATTGACAATGGAAAGGAATAATGTATTAAAATAGAGTTTTTATCCAGAAATCATATCTATATTCTACTACAAACAAGATTATATAAGCGAGGATAAGAATTTAAGAATGCAACAAAAGTATGAATTTTTAGTACTTTGAAGTATCGATAAATATGAACTTAATAGATGTATACTGTTTAATTATTTTTAATATCATTTTACGAATTAATTAGTGTTTTATAAATTAAGTTTACTACTAATTTTTAATTTCAGGAAAAATAATTGGGAAAATAAATTTAAAATTTACAATCCTCAACATTTCAGACATCTCCCCACTGTGAATTGCGAAACAATTATTAAAAGTGATATGTGTTTTGATTTAATAACAAAATTCGTATAGCCAACAATATTGAAGACATACAAAGTTTATTATTTTGTAATATTTTATTTTATATTATATGACTAATTTAACTTATTAGTATAAGTAATATAATAATAGCTACTAAAAAGAATTGTAAAGTGATTTGCAAGACAAGAACAGTAATAATAATTAAATAATTAAATGTTTCTATATAGGCTTCAGGGTTGTAATATGTAACTTTAACATATGTAAATTCAATCTTTGTACTTATACATGTATAAACCTTTGAAAATTTTCTTTACAAATATGCAAAATAACCAGGACCAATATTGTTATAAAAACTTTTTATTTTAAACTAATATACATACAAAAATAATATTTCATAATTTGTCAATTTCAATCTTAAAAAGAAAATTATTACCAGTGTGCTCATTATCTCTATATTTTATTAATTTATTTGCAAATCTTGTTGAGCCCTCCAATATTTACTATCTTAAGACTAATTTATGATTGTATAGATGGCAGGAATTAAATATATAAACTCAGAATTATATATAGATACAATGCGTATACTACTAATCGTAAATATTCAAAATTCTAATAAATAATCAATCTTTCCACAAGACAAGGACAAGGGTCTCTTTACTATTAAACGGTTAATAATATTGGATCTAATTAATCTTAATAACTGTGAATTGGAATTTTTTACGCGTGCTGAGATAATTTTAAGAAGCTAAATAAGATTATCAACAAATATTATTATTAAAAAAAATAATAAAATACTCATTTCATGTCTTATTATTGATAAAATATATTTATTACTTCTTGTGTTTTTATAAATGTAAGTACATTCGTCCTTGGTTTGACAAAGTGAGTGCTACAAATATATGTGAAGTGTCCATGTGTTTGAGAAATGGAAGCGTCCTTGGAAGAAAAGGAAGAAGATATATAATTAATAATTATTATGGAAATTATAAAATCCGGTTTTAATCCTGTAAAAACTAATCCTAAAATTAATAAAATAATGATTTCTGTAATAAATATGAATTAAACCTAGGTGTAATAATTGTGTTCGTAATAAATCAATTAATATACAATTTAATTATTAATATTTGATAGATTATATTGGAAATAAAATGTCAATCAATGTAAAATACGTATAAAAATAATTTATTCGAGTGAAACTGTGTAAATACAATTAAATGTAATAATCTTCTAAAAATTAATAATTAGATTTCAAAATACGTAAATAGAATTTCCATAAAGTAATTAAATGTAATAATAATCAATTATAATTTATAAAATAGTTAATTAATTTAAGTAATAATAATTAATTTAAATAGTAATAAATAATTTAAATTAATGTAATTTTTAAAATGTAATCTACATCCTTGATATCTATAATTTGAATTATAAAAGAGCGTGTAAGGGAAAATTAGTGTAAAGAAGGTACAACGTAATAAGATAATTAATTACTCCTCTGAGGTAAATCCGATGATCTTAAAATTCCCCCAACAAAAAACATTTTTAATAAAATGAAAGAGGCCAAATTTGGTAAAACGGAACTTGTTCTGATTGTTTCCCCCCATTATTTACATATTTATTCCCTATTTATAAGCCTTGTAATACTATCCATAGTTAAGATCCAGCTTTGAGATCAAACTGACAGGGAAGTGTCAGCTTTCCACCTGAGCATGCTTAATGAGAAGTAATTTGTAATAAGAGTCGCGGCGGGGATCGAGTGACATAATCCTGAGGGACATGGCATTGTTGACATTGAAATTTATACTTTGATGAGCCAAAAGCATCCACCGGCGGGCTTCCTATTCCATTTAGGTATCTGTAGTAGCTAAGATTGATTGGAGATAAATTATAGAAGGGAACCACTGCCACTTCTAGACTTTTCCAATGTGTTGGCATATAGAAAATATGAGGAATCTTAGAATAATAAGACTTTGGTTAGAGGTTAATAAGGGAGAAGATAGATCTATCTTCTGTCTTAACCTATACGTTTACGTATATGTTTAAGTATATAGATATACTTAATACAAGTATAGATACTCCTATAAGTACTACCATGAGTATATATACTTCTAAAGGTATACTATACATATAAGTATACTATATAAGTATACTGTATAAGTATACTATATAAGTATACTTATATAGTATAAGTTTATCTACATACTTAAACTTATAGTTAAACAAGTTCTGAGATGTCTTTAAACACTCTTCCAACTACCTTGGTTTGGTTTGGTTGACTGTTCCAAAATGAAAAGGAGCTGTATGTACTTTCCCGGGATTTCTATAATTGATGATGGTAAATGCATGTAAACACACTGGAGCTTGTTCAAAGATGAATTTGCGGAGCATCTCTCTCTCTCTCGCTCATCTCTTTCTCTCTCTTAGTTTCTTACTCTCTCTCTCTCTCTCCCTGGAAAGACGATAACTCGATCAGGACTGACAGAATTTGAAGCCTTAAATAGGGTAAGTAGACGTATGATGAGTCAAGAGGTCTAATCTTCTCCAGGAGGTGAAACCCACTTGGCAGCGGCAGGGTGACGAGCTAAATCCGGAGACCGAATAAACTATACACTATGCTCCTCTGTATGTATGCGGCTCATTGCTTTCATCTGCATTCAAGTTCTATATTTTCAACTATACATTATTAGGGTTGTAATTTGTAATGTCCATTTCCCAAAAATTACAGAAAAAATTCACAAAGAACACAGCAAAAGTTGACAAAAAATACAGCAAAAAAGGTAGAAATTTCCCAAAAATTGCAACAAAAATTCGAGAAAATATTTTCTAAACCAGGAAGAATCACACGAAAATGCCTAATCACAAAAAACAGGGATTACGAGCGGGGCAAGCAACGACAAGTTAAGGAAACGGGGATGCTGCAAAAATGCGGAAATCGTAACATCGAAAAAGCACGGAATTCTCTTTCCTCCGTAAGAAGAAACTGAAAATGGGATCCGTTATGATTTTTTAATGGAGTCTTTTACTCAGAGCGGATTAAATACAGGAAAAGAATTATTACAGGCGTAGGGATTCCCTATATATTTCTGCCATCTGTGTAAACGCTCACGTGAAATCTCTGGCTGTTGGCCGGAATCTTATGGGAAGTACAGCCTGCGTCCTTTCCTTTATTGTACATATAAAAGGGCTTTTTCCCTCCGAGTCTCCTTCTCTCCCCGGTGAATATGTTTTACAAGACCCTTGACAATGGCGACGTAAGTGTTGATGGATTAACATGTACAGTGTGTGCATGATACTTTACATCTCCGCTACTCTTGTGTGTACATTTCTTGAATGGATGTAATAGCGGAGTACGGGCACTTGTGTGTGTGTGTTCCTTGATTCCTTCTGTGTGTAGAGAAGAGTTTCCTTGTAAGGTTCTTCATAAGTGTTTACACGCGGATAAAGCTTGTATTTAATATACAGAGGAGCGACAAATACGGGGAAAAGGACTGGGTGGAAAGTGTGTGAAAAGGAGCAAGTGGCGGAGGTTCCTTTACGTATGCAAGGGATATCCCGTCATAAGTGCCGTTTCACATTACCCAATTATCCCCGCTTGTAAATCCCTTTCCCATATCTGCATTAGGGCGGTTTGCATTTTACTCTCGCAAATATTCCTCGCAATCTTCAGAATATTTTACTTTCACTTTTAGGATCTTTAATATACAGGACTACTTCGGCAATATTTAATTCTTTTATAATTTTATTTTAATATTGTTTTATATTTGATTTTCTTGTTTTATATTTTAATTTTATCATTTTATACTCTAATTTCGTAAATAAATAAAATTTTGTAGTTATTTATTTAATTATTTAAATTTGTCTGTATTTTTTAATGAATAAATTTTGTATTTTTTTTAATAAATAAATTTGGATTTATTTTTTTAATTAGTACATTTTGCATTTAGTTTTTTAATTAATAGTTTGCACTTATTTAATTAATAATTTTGTATTTATTTATTTAATTATTGACTTTTGCATTTATTTGTATAATGTAATTTTCTATTTTGTTTATTTAGTAAAACTTTTTGTATTTTTTTTATTTGATAAAAACTTTTGTATTTATTTTATTTAGTAAAAATTTTTGTATTTTTTTATTTAGCAAACGCTTTTGTAATAATTTATTTAAATAATTAATTTTGTATTTCCTTAATAATAAATTTTGTATTAATTTTTTTAATTATGAGTTTTTGTATTTTGTTTATTTAGTAATAATTTAATAATTTTAATAATTATTTATTGAATTCCTATACTTGTATTCATTTATAAAACAAATT
>JAQGAK010000690.1:0-57864 GCA_034696945.1 Lipothrix lubbocki
AAAAATTTCTTTAACACGGATTCCTCTTGCTTGCGCCCTCACAAAGATTTCCCAAGCCTTAAAAATAAACAAAGCTAAGATTCCGTTTATTGTAACCGATTGTGTGACCCTTTGCGATAATTATCACGCAAACGTACAAACTATGACTCTTCTTTCTGAAGATGTGCCCTTTTCCCCAGAATTTCCCCACACTGTAAAAGTCTTAAAATAGGCTCTGCTTTTGCTATAAGAGATCTCCGTATAAGAGAAATTTACCTGTAAGAGATCATTTGGGCACAAATATCATATATGGATAAGATATATCCATACTAGCTTTCTCTATTAGGGAATTCCTATATAAGAGACTGATTTTGTTGATTTATAGCGTTCTCTTATAACGATAATTCAGTGTATATTATGTAGAAAACGAATTTCCTGATAATTTATACCAATTTTAGGATTTAACCTGAAGTACATACTTCGTCAGCTTCTTACATTATTAAATTATAATCGTGTTTGTACAATGTTTTCTCATTTTTAGAATCTTGACCAGTTTTTGAAAACAAAATTCAAACCTTCAGTAACATTTCATTTTTTCAAGAAATTTATAACTATGTATCAGGGTTTTTACTTATGGTCAAACCTCATACGTACTGTTGCCATTAAATTCGAAATTTTGTAGCTATTTAGTGCAGGGGTCAAAAATGTCTTTTTCCTATAGAATTTTAAACCAATCGTCATATTCTTGGTGCTTTTTTGTCTGATTCTATGTGCATGTTGTTGTAAGCTAGTCTGTTTTGGTGAAGGATCTTTGACTCGCTTGGCAATACAAGATGCGATTTATCTGTTAATATGCGGACAAACTTCAACTCAAATGCTTACGCATTAGCAGCAGCTAACTTTCCCTGATCTTACATTGCCAGAGTTATTTATAATAATATTTATTGTCAAATTAGTGCATGCACAATTACAACACCAGATCCTGATTATTCAAAGTGACTGTGACAATGTATAGAAAAAAGGAGCTGTTATTCACGAGATATAATCTCTCTGTGATAATCTATCTGTATGATTTTCACCAATTGTTTTCCTTTTTGGTGCCTAATTTCAAATTCAATTTTGAATTTTAGTCCAAATTGCACGACAATTTAAAATTTATAAAATTATTATTATTTTAAAATCTATGGTTATAAAATATCTACACCTTTTTAGCGTTAACAATCAAATTTTTAAAAATAATATGAAAACTGATGAGCGGTCGCGCCCTAAAAACAAGTGCACGAGGCACAAATTGTTTGACCTATAAAAGACACATTTGTTTTTAGATACGTGTCTAAATTATTTAAGAAAAATTATGCTCAGATAAAATGTTGGCACTATATAGAGAGTTTGTGTAGTAAAAATGCCCCTTGTAAAACCACTTTATACATACTTTTATTAGCAAATTTCTCACGTAAACAACAAAAGGATAAACCTTAATATTTAGGTCAGCTAAAACTATATGCAATACGACGAACCGCCAAAATGTGTACATAAATGGCTACTGGAAACTAAAATTTAAGTTTAGATGGTGATTTATTTTCATCTGATATTGTTATTTTAAAAAGGTTTAACGAAAAATAGTCTAGTCTTCAAGTACACATGCCCTAAGATTTTTATTTAGTCCCGCCAAGCAAGATTTATTTATTTTGTGAACACGAATCTTTATAGTAATTTTGAAGAATAACTCAAGGTCTCGTATGGTATTATTATACTTAAAATATCGTCTTGCAAAGCAAGTTAACATGTATACGTAATATAATTTGGAATGCGGTTGGATTTGTTGACACTGTGGATATGAAATTTTTAACTAAAAACTTGCAGTTTCTATGGAGGAATAAACGCCAAGGATATTATCGGATTTTCAAATGAAGTAAAACCAGTATGTCATAAAAATGCACTTAACCAAACATGCATTTTGAAGTTGTGCGAGAAACTACAAGCTGAAATGTGGATGTCAAGATCAAATGTGAAGAAATGGAATGACGCAGTATGTTGCAACATCAAGATCAAAACAAGGCTAAGGCAAGAGTTAATTGTTTCAAATACTGTTACCATATAAAGATTTTAGAAAGTCACCATAGGCCATTTAATATTGACCTTTAGCTTAATTTATTTAAACCTAGAAAATGTCATAAGGTAATACATGTACGTATTTAGTTTTTAGAATAACAGTTTAAGGATTACAATATACTAAAGTACTTAGCTTGTTTTGTTGGTTAAACAAATTCGTCAATTTTGGTTTGCCGAGCTGAGCAATTTAGAAACTTTAAGTACCTTGGCATGGCAAATGTTTATGCCTTTTTTGTGACAGTAGAAGTAATCCACATTGCAGCAGTAGCAGATAGCAGATCTTGCATAAAGAGTTAGATAGGTAAAAATGAGTGTCCTCAAAATACACATCAAAAAATACATCTGAAAAATTTAAAATACATAAATGCAATTTATATGTAAATACACGTATTAAATGGTTTCAAAAAACTAAAATACAATTCACAATTTACAAATCTACACCCACGAAAGTAATACCATAAGGTTTCAGATTTACCTCCATAACTAAGGATGGAAAATAAACTTTTTAAGCAAAAAATTTTTAGTTTGTTTGAAAATTGTCTCATGGGAACCAGTTGAAAATTTCAGATATAAAAAACATTTTTAATAGAGTATATAGATATATGGTTGAAATAGTGTTTCAACCAGGATTACCAGCAGGACAATGCGTTTTCCATATAAAACAAATTCAAATGAATAACGGTCGTCAGATCTGGTACCGTGAATATGGCATCGATGCTCATATTTGCAAGGTTAGATTTTTTGGGATAACTCTTATTAGCACGTTTGGATTTGTTATTTGACTTTCCAGTGTTATTTTTGTCTAGTTGTTCCATTGCTCAAAACAGATTTAAAAGTTGCAAGACTCTTGAATCGTTTTGTTTTCCACATGTTTTCACCTATAGATTTGTCGCATTAGAATGTTTGGCTTAGTTTTTATTCTTTTTCGGTTCTTCTGGAGTATGTAGTTTGGTGCGTATAACATTTTTAGCGTATTTTGTAGATGCAGATTAAATTTGTCTCGTAGTGAAATTGGTAAAAACGAACTTATACAGCGGTTTATCTTTGCGGTAACGAAACTTAAACAAACTCTTCACAAAATATTTTCATGTTAAACATAAAAGTGACACACGGTAAGGGTATATTATTATAGTAATATACTCTAAGCACACTATATATTCGTATCCTGCCAACGTTTGAATAACACAAAATATGTCGTTTAAAATTTTCCTGTTAAACAACTATACTAGTAGTGACTGTGATTAACATTTTACACAAGGAATTTGTTTCGGCGAATCAAATGCAATCCGCGCCCTAAATTGGTTAAACAACGTCTTCGTTTCTGCCTTCTATAAAAAATAACGTTTTGCTGAAATTCGTAATAAAGACGTAGAAAGACCTAAAATGCTTCATTCGAAATGCACGTGAATACTAAGAACAGTTGTTAGACCAAATTTCATAATTTTGACTTGTTTTTGCCGGAAAAACTCAAAATTTTGGGAACATTTGGATTTTTTTAAAAAACTGTTACTCTCAACCTTGTCGTCGAGTGTAATTTTAAAACGCTGCAAAATTATCTCTATAATGGTATTTTTGTATTGGCCGTAGCTTAAAGTGAACTAGTCAAAAACATCGATTTGTACTTTTCTCGTAAAACATTAAACATACTGCCACATTGAAAGCGAGTATTATGTATATAAAGTATGTAAGACATGTACATACATACTAATACATCCAGAATAAATTGATTGGGCCGCTGCGCCTCAAAAACAAGCGCGCGTGGCGGGCTTGTTTTTTTGCAAAAAATTAATATAAAACCCTTATTTTGCTTTTGTAATATGAATTTGTAGTATAATAAGTCAATATGTATAACCAGTTGGTATTATTATGAACCTCTTTTGCGTTACAAATGCTAAAAGAACAGTAAAGTTTAATTTTTCGAAAAACCAAGTTGTTGTGAGAAAAGTAAAAAACATCTCTTGGTTATCACCAGAGATGTTCAAATTATTTTGCCTTCCCTCAATCCTTTAAAGGCTAAAAATTACTTTTCAGCCTTCTTTCATCCTTCAATAAAATGAAAGTCTCAAAATCAGAAGCCTTCCAGCAGCCATATTTATTTTGATACTTAAACCTTAGCCTTCATTAGCCTTCAACCCAATTTAAGCCTTCCTTCATCCTTTAACCTTCAAATTCAGTTTTTATCTTACATTTTAACAAGGTATTATTACTAATTCGTGTTAATTAAAATAAGTACTAATTTGTCTATTGAAGGGATAATTAACAGCTGTTAAAAATTAGAAATTAATGTTTTCTATTAATTACTCTCATCAAGAATTTGAATTCTACAAATCGCAGCCGATACTTTATCTGATTATGAAAAACTGCACTTAGCTGGTCATTTTAGATCATTTTTTCAAATAATTGCAGTAATCATGAATTTATTTTATAGACAACAGGACAACTATAGGGTCCCACATAACCATTGCCATTTTCGTTTTTCATGGTTAGATCTCTGCGGAAGATCTCCTCGAAATATTTTCGCTTGTGAACTGCGCTCCGTAGCCTTTACGCCAAAATTTGCACGTAAAATCTGCTGAAGTGAGCAACAACCAACATTAAGATTCCTGTAGAGAATTTTATTGCGAATGCAGGAAAAAAGAAATTACTGAAATCCGTTAAGGATTAATAAAGTTATGAGCGTTGAATAAAAATTTTAAAAATTAAAATTTAATATCTAATATTAAAAATTTTATTTAAAATTACTCATAAAATTACTCACGCCAGTAGTCCCATTGAAAAACTGAAAATATCCCTGCTAGATTCAGAATTGAATGTCTGCTACAACTATGAGATACGAAAATGGCAATGGTTATATTTGGGACCTTGTATTCAAACGCCTTGCCGTGGCATGGTATCGGTTAAGTCGCACCTTAGAAGGTTTCCTTTTGAACGTATTGTTAGCAATCGTTTGAAAATCGTTTGAGTAAATGATTTCCGAGTAACAAATAGTTCAGCCGTGTATTATAGTTAGTAATGGTAAAAACGTATAGAGTGCACACTATCGCAGTCCTTAATATGGACAAGCCGTAATTGCCATTTTACTAAACACGAGCCTTCCTTCACCATCTCTCCTTTGAAGGGACGAATTTAGCGGCGAATTCCTTCATCCTTCACCCACAAATTAGCCTTCCTTCCCTTCGCCTTCTCCAGGCTGAAAAAACACTTTTTTCCCTGAATGAAGCCTTCAGTGAAGGCTAGCCTTCGAAGGCTGAACACCTCTGCTTCCAGCCCCATCAAAATCTTATCCCATACTCTCATCGACAATCATCCATTTATTCCGTCTTTATATCCTCACAATCCGTGTGATACGCGGGTATAATAAAAGTAGATGTGGATACAAGGTTCAAACAGACTTGACTATCACACCACATGGAGTCCCACAAGTAAACTTGGAAGTGGTCGTGGTCCAGTTTTATCTGAATTCGAAATTTTGAAGCGCGACTAGAATTCTGAGTCAAGGGAGAACAAGTGCGCTTGGTGCTGAAATGCACGTACGAGCAGTAGTTTGCAATACGTCGAGGCGGCATATGACACTTGCAAACAAACATACAAAGTTTGGTGTGTGCAGGAAGTGGTCCTTAAAAAGTATGTAAGTCATATATATATGACTTATATATAAGTTTACCTAGACTATTAGTATATATACTACTAGTCTCGGTAAACTTCATAAAGTCTAAGAAAAGTTCTCATTTTCTTCGCCCACCAACCTTATACGCCTACTTTAAATGATATTAAATTCCAGATCCTGGTCATCAGTGGTATATACTGATTGACTATAATTTTTATGTCCTTCCTTTAAATTAAAATTTCCGCTGAAGACGAGTCGCTCTGGATAGCTATGATCTCATTATTTTTATATACTTGAAATGTCATTAATACTGGTTCTCCCTTGTCTATCTGGAATTAGCAACTGGTTCGGTTCCAACACATGGAAATTTTGAAATGAGCTCCGGACTGTCGGTGAAAAGAGGGAGTTTTGTCCAACTGGTGCAAGTTTTACAGCCGTGACATAAAAACAGGCTGATAAAGAGCTCGGTTGTTTGTTCTGCGAAATACCGACTGACTGAAAAGAGGTAATATCTCTACTCTGTTTCTCACTCCTCAAATGGAGGAGATCCCGAACAGAACAGAAAGCTTCCTTGAGGCGGTAAACATTGTGAAGGCATACATGATGACGCTATAGCCGCAGTTTGTTATTCCGGTGATGAATGTGGTAGAATGATGCAGTTAATTGCTTCAAAAGGACACTTATGCCTTCATTTTATTGTACCATCAACGCAAATTTGAAGCTCTTAATGACACCAGTTCTGTGATTACGCCATTTAAACATCTATACTTTTTCAACCAAACGAGCTCATGTTAGAGCTAGTCATGAAGGATCCTCTCAAACTTTTAACTATCTCTAGACCTCAAATATTCCTACTATTTTCATATCAAGCAACTACATCGAAATGGTCCTTAAATTTCATTGCTGCATCCTTCTAAAGCGGAGTAGACATTAAGACGAGATAGACGGAGGTCTTAATCGCCCTAAATTGAACATAACTATCGTGTAAGTAAGCGGGATAACGTTGCTCATCTCAAGCTCAAAAAATCAAGAAACTTTTGCCAAGTAATACATATCAGAGTACTTCGGCGTCTACTCTGAGACTTCATGAATAAACATTTCCACTTTCACAAAGTAAACGCTAACGGCCTTTGTGACCAGCGCATCGTTGGAACGTTTACACAAAGTAATTGAATTGTCAAACCGATTTTTTAGTAGGTATTTAAGCTTCACGAATAATAATTATCTTTGAAGTGATTAATACGATCTACTTTACAAATACCACCGAAACAAGCTCTTTACATACAAATCTCTTTGACTCGATAGAACTCAGATTTATTATTAATTCTCACCTTAAACAGGAAATATAGCAACTCCACCATGAATGATACAAATAATTTTTGTAGATCAGAGTTCAATGAAAGGACCTTTAGTATTATACCGAGTGCCCATTTATCATCACCCAAAAGCTTCTATATAACTAAGGAATGTTCATTGTTTCTCAAACTTCGACGGGATGAGAAAGTTAAAAGTAGAACAACCTGATGACACAATGATTTAGTGCTCAGAATACAACCATTCTTGATTAATAATCACAATGCCCCTAATTAATCCATACTAGGTATAATACTAATCGAGGCTATTAATTACTTACAATTTCCTGAGCGACATCAACGGTGCGAATACAGCTTCAGGCATATCTGAAATCTTGTTGTGGCGTAAATCCCTAGAGTTCAAAAAACATTAGCATCAATGCACATACCTATACGTTATTCACTTTGAAGTGTTCGTGGATCTTAATTACTTCTAATACAAGATGAATATAAATCTAAAATATATACTTGTATCGAATCCCTATCGATATAATTATACGGAAGTATTCGTATGTACATATACGATCATAATTAACATCCCACGAATGGACATATAAATCATTACAAGTGTATCTCATACTTTAGATTTATTGGACAACAATAACTTATTGGAAAAAATCCCAAAACTTCTGAAAGCCGATGTTTTATGAAGCTATATGTAACTCACAATTCTCGAAGAAATGTTAATCCCAGGAATGAGTCTGACTTGAGGGACGTGAGTTGATTGTAGCCGAGGAACAGGCTGTGCAAATTGGTGCTCCCCGCAAACGCCGCTCTTGGTATGCTCCTCAGTCGATTATTTGTCAAGTGCCTGCAAAAAATATGAAATTGGATCAAATACACTAATAACATAACCAAGAACAAGGAAAAGTCCCGAAATTAAAGGACAAAGCCAGTTGACAGTCCAGCCCACAATTTATACCTTTTGTCTATACGCAAAGCAAAAAGGATTGTTTTTCCTAGATTCAATGTACTCACATCATTTTATTTCCCACCGCAAGCCCCAAATAATAAGCACACAAGCTTCATATGATGAATAGCTGTACAAAGAATATATTTGGGGGGTCGTGTAATACAATCTCATGGTTTTTGGAAAGTTGCTTTGGCCTTTTTTTTTAAAAAGATAAGAAAACTGCATTCTTATCGGAAGGGAGATATCGTATGGCCAGAATTCCCAAACGGAAATTCAAACTGAGAGCTTACTATTCTTACGATTTAATAAGATGATTATTATACAGCAATGATTAATACGAATGTTTCGTACAACGAAAAAACATGCGAAGCAAAAATACACTAAAATCATGGTGAGAACTGTAAAAAAGATCTGTAAGAACAAAATGAAAGCATGAACGTGCAATTGCGACTTTCACTTTCGGCCTATGGTATTATGTCCATGTATAGGGATATACATAGGTATATACATATATTTGTACATATCATGTATACTCTAAATATACATACATACATACTTAACCATTAAAGTTAAAGCTTATACTAGCAAACTAACAATGATAACGATCCGACAGTGTCAAACCTTGGGAAACATTCGTTCTGACGAAAATAACCAAGGATTTCAGAATAAAGTCCTCATGAGTGTATTCCCGAAAATTAATCTTTCCTGTCATGCCGCAGGATGTAGGTTCAATTAAGCGACAAATCCATGTCCCGGGTGTCTCAACATTTTGGTGAACATCGTTAATAATAATGTTCGTTGCTGGAGGTAAGTAAATTAAATAACCGTTATGTGCCCTCATGCTCCAGTTGAATTGGTTCCAGTTAGAAATAAATTTAATGACACATGTGTACATATAAGAAGCTTGATTTTAGCATGCAGAAGGTTAGATTTTAGTACATGAAATTCTATTTTAATGCACGGAATGGTTGGTAAATGCAGGCAACGAACTGATGCGGGTTGATGCAACCCTTGATAATGAACTTGACTGGAGCAGCAGGTGAGTATCAACAGTATCAACCACAAGCATTCCATGAGATCACATCCAGCCAGTGGCAACCAGAGAGTCGCACACCTACAAAACCCCTGTGACACAGGTATGTACATATCTACACGGACATTGAATAAATAGTTACATAACGTATATTACTGTTAATAAATAAGTACGCTTCTGCTCCCTTTCATGTTTTACTGTATTTTCTAGGTACTAGTCATTTGCACACGTTTATAGGTACATCAGTAATTTCTCGACCATTTTTGAGAATGATAGCCGTAAACATGACTGGAGTGAAGTCACCCGCTGCTTTCGTTGCACCGGATTGGTGTACTGACCTTGAGCACATATGTGAAGTGCTCCCATAATAGTGTCTTTATTTTACCGGGCAGCATTCTGATAACCTTACGGCACACTGGGAGATGTTGACATGAAAACGCCGGCACATAACCAAAGGCAGTCAATTCTACCTGTTCCGCCGCCGCCATAACATTCCAGCGAAGGTCAACCGTCGAGCATTTGCAATAAAATAGAACGCAACACGTTAAGTGTTCTTGTCGGGCTCTTGAAATGTTGGTAATTTTATTTTTTAATGAAAAAAATCCTGCTGTTTCAACGTTTTATTATTTTAAGTTTAAGATATGTGGGAAAACAGAGCGTTCTTATAGAATCTAGCTATCTTGGGTGACGCAGGAGAAATATTGCGAAGTTCCCAGGTACAAATCTTGTTGGAATTTTAATGTGCGCTTTTGTAGAGCTATTGAGAATAAGTTAGTGATGTTTACAAGGGCTTTCATGACATATAACGCCCAATGAATATTAAATTCTTTATCCGAATATTTCTTTTATATTTCTAATGTTTCAGAGGGCTTTATTGGGACCTTGAGATTCTCTTCTCGATCCTTGAAGAAACTAATAACATCCATCTAAACTTTATGTAATCGACAAGATGTTGAAATGAAGGGTTTAAAAATAAACTTATGAATCACAATCTTCTACAAACTTGAGGGCAGTTTGAAACGTAAGTGCTTCATTTTTACAATGCTATCTAATCATATCCAACGAACTGAAGAGTTTGACTAACTAAAACTTCCAAAAGAATGTTTTAATCAGAGGGTGTACCAAAATGTGAATCTCATTTTAAGTACTCAAAGTGAAGAAACTCAAGAAAAAAAGATGTGAAAAAATTAGAACATATACATACATAAAAGGAATCGTCAGAGTTCATCGTTACACGTTCTTGAATAGTTATCCTGAAATCTTATTGGAAAATCCTCATCACTACTTCCACAGACCTGCTAAAGCAACTCCAGAAAATTGTGAAAGTGTGCTTTACCCATCTGGACGGTGGCTGCTTCAACTAATGTAAAACTTACAACTTGATGAACTTATTAAACGAATGCGCATACCATTCCTCTACAAAATCATTTTCAGAGTGCTGAACCCCCTACACACATTCCGAATTTGGAGCGCTTGAATGGTTCGTTGTGATTCAAAGCTTCTGCCAACAGTTTCCATAGGTTCGCAACGGCTATAAAGATGCTATTAATTACCTACCTTATACATATATACTACTGTAATTTTGGTTACACTTGAAAATAAAATGTTACCGCGGTGTTTAAGCACAACGTAAAAGTGGGTCACAAAGATGGCAAATACTTAGATTGTATCTGCACATAAAGAAAGCCAGCATGCTGTACGTCTTCAAAATAATTAGTCACTTACAGTATTTCCAGGCTCCTGAGACTGGTGAAGATTCCGGGCTTTATATCTTCAATGAAGCATCTGGATAAAATCCTGGATAAAATGATTTATCGCATTATTCAGAGAATCAGAAACATGGTTAGTGGTCACATGGCTAGTACATAAGAAACACAGTGGCTACTATATAGAATCTTATCAATAGGGTTTCGTCAATTTGAGACTAAAGCTTGGTACAATCTGAACAGTTGACTGTAACTGACTAGCTTGTTAAGTGAAAGGAAGGAAATAATTGAAAAGCAATTTGAGTGTTAAGGTGGAAATAAAATATGGAGATTGTATCTGTCGGATCATATGCAGACCGTCAATTCTCGAGCGGATTGGGGTGTGCATGACCAGGATCAGAGTGTTAAATGAACATGTGCATACTGAGATCGTTATTTATGTAGTTTTTGTGCAGAATGTCATGTGGATTCAAATTGAAAATCGAATATTTTTCTTTTGCCAGTCATGTTATGTTGTCTACGTGGATGCATTCAAGAATCGATCTAATGGGATACACGCTATGAATTTTATTGGCTTTGCAAGTACTGCTTGTTTGCCGGTGAAAAGAGGAATGTGGGAAACTATCAGTACATCCATTTCACCGTGTGCTGGGCTGGGCATGGAATAGAAAATGACACTATATAAGATGCAAGGGAGAGGAGTCGTCGACATCCCGTAAATACCATGTAGACGTGGGTGCTTGTTGAGAATTTACCATCTGCCACCTTAGAGTGTCTATTGGAATAAAGATTGCCTCAATGTATAAATACACTCATAAATTGCAGTCCTTATCGTCCGCACCATGTTTACGTCGATCTCATCGAGACTGTCCTGGTTCCCTTGAGCCTGTACACACTATGTCCTTCTCTTGTGGACACGTAGTTATACACTTGTTCATACAGATGTGCTGCTGACTGCTGAATATTTGAATTTTCAGCGTAACGAAAATATGCTTAATATGCTTCATACATTGTAAATTATATTCCAATCATACCTACTGAATTATACTTCGTTCCTTTGCAAAAGATGAAATTCCATTCATGAAAGAGATCTACATTCCTTCCGTATAGCCAAGATTTTATTTATGCATGGAACTTAAAGTTAATATTTCGTTTGTACAGCCAAAATTTTATTCCTTTCATATCCAACAGAGTATTCGAATCCTACCCAAGATTATAATAATTATTCAGTAGTATTTCCCCAGATTATATTCCATACATGCAACCCGACGCTGTGGAGCGTCCACAGTGCATCCACCCCACTTGCGAATCCAATGTAAGCTCCGATCTAATCTCCCCGGGCTGTATTACAAGCAGGATGATAACGGAGCGGTAATACACCGAGACAGAACAGGAGTTAACTGTCAAGAAAATTTGGTTTAGGGCATGAGTCTATAAGAGATGACTGTTGATCTTAATTCAGCTTAACTCCGTCTTCCCAGCAGTTGACTCTCTAGCATGTTAAGAAGCTAACATAGTATGCCTCCATGTTCTATGGACTCGTTCTGACCTGGACTTTGTGCTCGTCGTACATTTACTAAGTACTATGTAAATGCCATCCTGTTCGATGTACGGAATTCCTTCCAAGAATTTCATACACTCATACCCTAATTATCATACACATAGTGTACCATACCGGCAAAACAATTTGACGATCAGAGAAGTTCCGAAGCGTCCTCCTTCCCGTATGGAAGTACAGACATATGTATATGCTACTAACCTACTGGCATACAAAGCTACTACATATAGCTCCTTTTAATACTTAGTTACCACGATGTGTATGTATACTCCGTAAAGACTGGTACATTTACGTATTTCCTGAACAAGAATGATTGCATTTGTGTATGTATTATATCCTGCTGTTGTATAATAACGTTTGATAGCAGTTTGTATTTCCTGCTATATTGGCTTCGTACATACATAATGTATGTAAATGTAATGGCTATGTACATATATAAATTATATACTTATAGATCTATACGAATTGTAAATGGTAAATATAATGTTCAGTACAGCAGCACAGACTAACTCGATAAGTATTTCCTGCTATACTACCGAAGGAACCTATATGTACTTCATATCTGAATGCGACTCCTCGGTGTGGAGGTGGACTGTACACTGTACGATGGTACTATCAACACCCAACTATTTACTATGCAGGCTGAACAAAGCGATTAAATCTGGTTGGCTTCCGTGCCACACTTCATCGTTAACATTCCAGTATAATGGTGAAAATTGAGTTTTTAGAGGAACTTTATCACATTTTACTTGACTTTCATGTTTTCCCCCTGACAGTTATATGTACAAGGAGCGAAGTTATCAAAAGTATTACGTCTTCCGAGGTCCATGCTGTTGGTAGCTGATGACTTTTTCTCCTGTTTAAATCAAATGCCGAAGATTTTATCTCCAGAGGGATACTACCTAAGTAATCTCTTTAGTACTTTCTAAACACGAAGGGCTCTCTTGAATTTGACTGGAATGAAGTGCGTACAAGGGACGTTGTTGTGAAGAAAAGACATTAAAATTGTACTATTAAGCCTGCACGATCAACTGACTTACGTTGTAATGTAAAAGGTTTTGCTCGACCATAAATTCCTTTTGTGTTTCAGTGCGTGCATATATATTTATGCGTGAGTAACGATATCCCCATGGGTGACACAGTGCTGGATGGAAGGAATATAAAAATCCATAATTCAAAATTATCCAACAGTCCCGTATTTACACGGTATAGATACGAGCTACTCACAGTTGTCATGTACATACAACTATTCCTAAGTGACTAGTCAGGCGTGAAGTCAGAAGTTAGGTTAGAAATCCACACTATTGCTCCACCGTTTATGTGTGAGAACACATAAGCTATTATTTCCAGGAAGTAATGCTATACATGTCCATGTGCGTTAATGCAAAGTTATAACGGAGTTGCTTTCTTTGCTCAAATTCCTTAAAACTACTCAAAGTAACAACTTGCAGTAGTGAGATCGTGTCTACGATATAATGTCTTTCTGTCCTTCCTCGACAGGTTCGGTGCTTACGGTATTCAAAATGTAGTTTGCTCTGTGGCTTAAGAACGTCCGAAAGGCAAAATACTTCCAAGAAGCAAATACTAGTAATCAAATTTTGAACATGTTCTAGATACGTATTGTAGTATAGTTGATCCAATTATACGGCCCGAGAGCTGTTGTAGAATTGCGTGAAATCTGGGAAAAATGTAAATTAACCCTCCACTCTTTCACAAATGATCCTATACGTGTATATGTTAACTTGCCTGGCTTACTTTTTTTATAATTTAGTATGTCAATGAAGTTCGTGGAAAAAGTTTCCCCACACTATTCTCCTGTCTCTACTGGGTTTTCAAAAGGTAAATCACAATGGAATTTCATTCCACCCTGTACCAAATGGTGTGTGTACCAAGTGCTCCATGTGTACAAGATGTTGAGAGCTCGAATGTAGAAAATTTAGCTCAAAACTTTTTAATCGATCATGTTTTCATGGCTGAGGAGAGACTGCAAATTCGAGCGAATAACAATATTATGAAGGTATTTTAAATCAGTTTAGCATCGTGTCATTCCACTTGGAAGCTGTGTATTATTCTGGCCTGCATAATTGATTTGTGATTGCGTGTTTTCATGCGAAGGAGATGGGTGAAAGATCTAAAGACAAAAAACTTGGAGATGATGATACTTACAAAGACTCCAACTGAGGAAACGGTACGGAGGTAAATTCATTTAGGTTCACATGACTTCCGTCCAGATCTCTGCAAGAAAATATATCAAGTTAATACATATATTTTTTACCTCATATATATATATATTATACAGGAGCTCATTCATAAAGTTCCAGTTATATAATGCATATATACACTATTAGGAATGCAATAACACTGGTGACGGTAGCGCCCATTATTTCAGGATATAGAATAGAATAGAAAAATTGACGAGAATAATATGAAGAATATAAGGAAATTCACTCACAGAAATTCCACATCTTTAGGGATCCAACTCAGATTAGCCGTCTGCATATTTTGACAAAAAAGCTTCTCTGCCACACACAGACAGTGAGTTTCCCAGTCGGCCTCCGTCGCTGAAACCCAGTCGTCTGACACCATCGAGTCCCATATCGGATTCATTTGTGAAGTCATCTTGTTCCCATCCAGATTTTTTGTCTCGCGGGGCATACGACCGAATCTTGACTTTATCCCAGATTTATCATTCTTCCCGACACTACCTGCTACTAGGATGCCTCCAGTGCTTTTTACTTCCGGATTCGATGCTAACTTGTCTGCATACAATAACAATACTTTGTTAGAAAAATCTTATCAATTTTTATCTTGTTCATTCATGCTATTAGTTTTCTTCGTGGCCGTGTTTTCTTGTTGTTTCCGTTTTACAGATAAATCATCAGTCCTGTATCATTGTAACTTCAATCGGATTAAAGCTATCCTACCCCCGTTTACCAACTAATACTACTGAGACTTTTTGGAATTCCTAATATTTTTCAGTTCTATGGGGATCCCTATAGAACCTTGATATTTTTGTCCTTTTTTGACATCCAAACTCAGTTTACATATAATTGACCGAATTCTCAAATTAATCTAAAAACAGTTTCCAGTTTGTTCCATGTATATATTTAGTTATACATAATATTTGTTTGTATGAGCGTTGTATAGGCAACCGCATCTTATCTTGTTCTACTAGTCGCATTTAACTGGGAAATAACGACTCGAAGGAAGTCAGAATACAGAGAGTGAGATTGCCCATGAGAGACAAATTACGAAATCATATCTTGACAATTTAAGACTCTGCAGATCTTATAGTACAGGCACGACAGATGATGAGACATCCAATATGCGTGACAGTTTCGCATTACACCCGCTTAGTAGTTCCAGGCACTACGTAACAATTATTACTCACAATCAGACATCCAACCATTCTAGATTATCATGATATCTTTCCATAAACGATGATCACGCAGACATGATTTCCTGTTTAGCAGTCTTACACCGCGTAAAGTATATCTTGGCATTATGGTTGTGCCCGCTGGTTATGTAAACAAAATATTTGTGCCGAGACAACATGGAGAAAATTGGAGAATTTCTCTTGCAAGAGAGCAAGCAAGGGTGAAAGTTTCACATTTGCTGAAGCTTGAGGGCTAGGTATACTGATTGTTTAAGTATCAAAAAATTAGCGGATAAAAATGTCATTTTTCAAAAGAAGAAAAGGACAGAGAGACAGGATGTAGAATTCGGGTTCACTGGAAGAGACATCCCGCCAATAGGCATTCGTGTGGGCTGAAGTAGGCATGTATGTGTTTGAAGGGTGAGATACAGTAAGTACCTATATGCATACATATATGGAGTCTGAGAAAATGTGACAAACTTGAAGGAATGGATTTCTCAAGGGATATTATACACGCTGAAAATATTTGATTTGGTTTGAGACGAAATCCGTGTGTCTACTATAGTATAGTAGAATTTGTAGTAATGTATAAAAGTTGCTACTGGTCCGACTGTGTATACAAGATCCATTAAGATGCCTATACATAATACCACTCTCCTCCTTTTCTTCCCTATACAGAAACAAGAGTAATTGAAGAATAAACGGTGATTAAAAGTGATTTATGTCAAATGAGTGAAAACCGGGCCAACAATGTACGTAGATTAGGTGAAGCCCACTGCGTGCAAAATAGGGTCTTGCTACTATGTATAATACTACTAAGGATTCTTCTAACTCTTTTTGGATAAAATTCGCATGCTTGAGGCCGGCACGTACATAGGACTGTACTGACTGACATATCCTTACTTTCCCTCCATTCTACTCTCCAAGTTCGGGGTCCCACGGTCGTAAGCAAATCTTGCCTTTATGTACTCTCGAGCCCAAAGAGCGTCGGCACGTCAAGGAATAAGAAGAAATATTGTTATAATTTTAATAAGAAAATAATATTTGGAACCCAGTCTCCGTTTTTCGCCCTCGTTCGTTTTCACAGTTACACATACGCTACTTGCGAAGATTCATGTCTAGATGAATAAATTAAGGGCAATAATAGTTAAGGGATCGAAACCGTTTCAAAAATGAGTTTTTCATGTTTACGTCTTGTGGAGTGAGCGCAGGAGGGAATCTATCTCTTGTGTCCCTGGCTTCCTGCGAAACTGAAGGGTAGTATAACATTGTATCCATCCCTGTCTATAGCTTGCTAATATTTCATTCCACGTGGTTGCATTTTTCCTTTGAAAATTTACGAGTTCAGCCCAGGAGATCCACCAGGAATTTAGGCAGAGATGCATGAGAGGAAGGCCAGGGAAGCATCTTTCCCCAGACATGTCAAAATCTTTGTAAACAGTTTCCAAACAATGCCAAGTTTGCCAACAAGCCGAGCATTCTTTTTTGCCCTAGCATTCTGGCTTTTACGGATACTTTCAATAAAGGTATATATACACTGGATTTATATATAAAAGTTAAATTGTCCGGTGTTACAAATCTTTAGTCATTGGACCATTAACAAAAAGACTTATTGCCAAGACCCTAATGACTCTCTGTGTGTAGGTTTTACCTCCAAAGAGACTAAATGTTATACTTATTGCGGTACTAATACAATCATCTAGCCTTGAATCCAGTCGGAGTAAATAAAGAGCAGAAGGTTCAACCTCCTGTAATGGTCGACCGGACCTGACCGTTGTGAAAAGCTGGGAATCGTACAGTAAAGCAGGAACAGTGGGAGTGTTGAAACAACATCTTAATTTACAATGTACCAAGTAGCTGTCGACTAAATAGTGAACCATGCACAAAGCAAACGAGATTCATTCTTGCAATTACTTGTTTCTTGGCAGTAATAACATCATAGATGGAAGATGGAATATGGAAAGCAAAAATTCTATTTCATTTCTGCTTTCATAGTCATAGTCAGTATCTACATACGTGAGATTTCCTGCTAGCATATGATTACGTACAGCTTATGATGATATATCAGTACTCATTTAATAGATTGTGAACTCAGAACGTGCTATTCTAATGTTATAGCTTCTACTATATATGTGCATGTAAATACATGCAAGCTTTTATAAGATCTGAATTTACATGTGTGCTTCTATAATATGTACTTATATAACTTCATATAAGTGATTCTAACTGTATGCCATGTGTGACTTTTATGTAATAAAGGCTTTAGAACAAGAATGAACCTATATGTGACTCGTACTTCTTCATTGTGGTCAGCATCTTCAACACTGTTAGACGGGGTGTATAAACTATGTGCATTTATGTACATATGTACCACTGTGCATACATGCTCTTTCAACAGCAAAAACAAGGGGGCTGATCCTCATGAAAAATGAACAGTTTCATGTGAAAGGCGTGACTTTCACTGATTTTTCTGCTATAAAACAATCTTAGGACAATGTACATACAATGCATTTTACATGTAAGTATCTACATAAATACGTAATGCACACACTTATATAAATGCATGTAGGAATTTCAATGTCCACTTTATAGGTACGATAGAAATGGATAGTAATAACTTCTGTTTAGTATACACACACTGCAAATAGGAATCTATAGATTCTTGTGTACATTCTAAATATAAAGGTCTAACTTTTCTTGCAGTGAGTATACATAGTGGGTATATAAAGTGCAGTAGGGAGCAATCTAGTTATTTGCAGCGCACTTATTTTCCATAACAATTTGATTATCCTGTTCTGGGTAAACATTATATAACGATCTGTCGTTCATGTACACAAACTTTCACTACTACATTTCACAACGGCGGCAGCTTTCATTATCCTAATACGTATCACGCATACAACTTTCCTGGCTCTCATGCAAACTCTAAAAGGACGGGCTCTCGCTCTGCATTTTTACACCCTGCTTGTAGAACTTGGCTGTAAGTATATACAACAAGCTTTTGGTTCAAGAGATGAATTTATTCATCTTACTCGTCTTTGTCCTCCCGTCTGAAAACGTGTCTCTGCAAATTGCTGTAAACGTTTGTCAACACCCGAGTTTTCCAGGAAGTGGCCAAAGTAAATGAGGGGCAATATTTTAGAGCCCTACAGCAAATCACCTTTGTAACAATAATGCCAGCAGTTCGGAAACCCAAACCTGTTCTAACAACAGAATTGTGTCGAAGGAACAAAAGCTGGTTTTTGAATAGTGTCGAGACCTTGAGAGACCCGTTGAAACAGATTGCGGACCTATACTTTCTTCATTAATTTAAAAGTTTAATGAAGCTAGATAATAAAAGCGATTAGGCTAGTACACTAAGAATGCATCAGTCGTTTTAAATTCATAGTGTCCAGTGGTCCATGTGTAATCAATCAGATACGCATGACAGTGCTAAAGGAGACATACGGTAAAATCATCGAGTGGTAAACTCGCACTAATGCTCTCTACAAGAGTTTCTTCAGGGATCGCCTGTCTAAAGTTTAGTATATAGTGAAGTAAAAGAAATTCATAAATTCCGCAACAACGACCACATTACAATGTATGTACATGTAAATGCGAAGACGTGCAGAATGGAAAAGAATCATGAGAACTTTATATATGTAGTAATAATCATTTCACTTATCCATATCCAATATCCTTTCTTTCCGCTTGCCCTCACTCTGACATATACTAGAAAGCAAGACTTATTTGTTTCAAGCACAACTTTTCATATGCTTCTATCTCTACGCTATGCTATAAAAACTCCTATATAGCAACATACCTATAGGTAACCAAAAGTCTCTCTTTACCCCTTAACATTTACATTCTCGTAATTACTCTGGAATACACTTTCACTGTATTCCAGTAACTTCATCAAATGCTCGTACAGGTCAGGAAATGCTTTGATTTAAGTTCTAATAATATTAGAATTCGATTGCAATGCTTGAATTCATTGAATGAAATGAATTACTTACATTTACAGGTAACTTCTTCCATATCGTCCACCTCCTCTCCTGGACGTTTGTAAAAGAGAGAATCCCAGAAGTTCTTATCATGCTGATTGTCTGGAAAGCAACATAGTAATTGAATTAAGTAACCAGTCATTTAATAATCGAATTTTATAGTTAAATCAAGTATTCAAATGATTAGGAAATTCAATTAACAACTCAAATTAAACAATGACGTTAACCAGCAAAGCCATATAACTAGCTTTCATTAAATTACAAAATTAAATAAGGAAATTTAATATTCATAATATTAAAAGACGAAATAACATAGCGAAATTCGGCAGTGAAACTGATAGCCAACCCAAAAATGAGATAATAACAGTAAGCAGACAAATTACATAGGAAAAAGTTGCTAACGCTAAGTAGCGTAACGCAAAAAGCTAAGTAAGTTGCGTAATCAAACTCCTAATAGCCAAGTTGAATCGATAATTCCGGATATGATCGTCAGTAGTTTAGGAAGAATTTTCTACTTACGGCAGTCTGCTTCATCCGAATTGTCTGGACAGTCCGCCTTGTTGTTACAAATTGATGCTTGAGGTATACATAACGAAGAGTCACTGACGCATTCAAAAGACCCTATGGGACAGTTCCTTGATTTCATGGAAGTTTCGGGCTCCGGAGCTAATTCCAGGGTTCCGTCGATCTCCGTGGCTGCCTCAGCCTGAGCTGTGGATTCAATGCAATGGGCGCCATTCCAAAGGGTAATGGAAGCTACAAACAGAAAGATACTCATTGTCATTCCAAATAGATATAATGAGGTGAAGCAAATCATAAGGGTGATCACCCCATTTAATTACATAGAAACCCAATTTGAAATCAGTTGTTTCTGTAATACTATTTGCATTTAATTGTAGGCATTCATTAGATATCTGGCGCCCACATGATGTTGACGGCAACCATAACCGTACTCAATAGTCTCGATATTAGAGTGGCAGGAGCAAGTAGAGCAAAAGTTTCTCATTCAAGGGTCTTTTTAGCATCAACGCTGCACTGGCCAACTTCTCATTACACACGTTTCATACCCTCATTGTGTTATGGTGATGACCTACGTGTCTATTTTCAGACATTACAACCAACTAGAGTATCTTCATATTATTACTGTATACTATACTATAGTGTTCACTAGTTGTTGGGATTTGAAAATGAATTAAGTAGCCTGGGCAATTTGGTGCTGTAGGAGCATTCTGTTTCTTGTAGAACTAAAGTAGCTGGAACTAATCACAAGCTCCACTAATTTTGCTTGAAACTTGTTCAATTTGCTGATTACTTCGATACTTCGATACTCCGAAGTTTTTTTTCTTTTTATATAAAACTCAAATAGAAGTGAATGCATGTGTGGGAAATTTTCATGCATATGCATATTTCTTGTTTCTATTTTTCTTCCCGAACTAGCTCCCTGTAATTAAATTGAGAATTTGGAATTCTCCTGCCCTTTTCAAAGAATTCCAACAACCTTGTGAAAGGAGATGCTGGATCGTAAATCAGGAAGCTGCATATTATATATCCTCAGTTCGACGGGAGAATCCCAGGTGCATTCATAATATGCATAAGTTATCTGCATGTGATATGCTGGTACTGCTGGTAGTGCTATTGGTGCTACACGTGCTCTGGTATTGGGTAAGTAATGTCAATAATGTCAAGTCCAAAGTTTTAATTTCTCAATTTTACATACTACGACCCTCACATGTTCACATGAATGAAGTTGTACAAGTCAGGCGGAGAGAGGTTCGGGAAAGGTTAACCTATATAGATAGAATTTTAGGCAAATTGTTAACAATCTACTATTTTGCATTCCACATGCTGATTCTCATACAAAATTACAATATCCATTCACCTAATATTTGTAAATTTCTTTCCAAATACGAATATTCAAAATATTCGTAGGCATAATATTTAGACCATTTCGTGGTTGTGAAAGTCAATTATTAGCAGTGGAAACAACATACAGAAATGGCGTGCATTGTATTTTGTCGCTTTATTAAAAGTTTTATGTATACGTGGTTAATTGAAAATTTTGAATAGGTTGCATAGCCCTTGTTTCTCTTTTTTCGTGAAATAGCTTTTGGTATTGTTTTCAATCCTATACTACAAGTTTATGTTACAAAGCTCCTTCATAAGTTTGCGTTACGTGCGGGAACAAAATGGGCTAATCTTAAACAAAGATGTTTACACAACCTCCTCGCCCATGGTACTCAAGCTGAATGATAAAGCGGACGAGAGTGAATTTCAGTGGGGAGTCGTAAGTACGGGGATTGGACTTGACTTTCACAGTGAGTTGAGAAGACAAACAGATAAGTACGATGAGGCTCTAGAGAGGAAAGTGAGGTCCTATGTATAAGGGAGAGAAATCAAACAGGACGAGCAGATTCTTGAAGCTGTGGAAGTTTACTTTCCAACTGTATAATGCACACTGCACTAATACTCTGTTGTTACGTAATGCAATCTCTAAAATTCTGTTACATAATAAAACCTCAAGCAACTGCATTCTCCTCCCGTGTGCATACAGATATTATGATTGTCATCACCTTTCCACATATTTCAGTCTTTGACGTGTAAATGTAACTCCGAGTTTCGGATAATTGTGAGACTAAATAAAGCATACGTCGGCTTTGGTTGAGCAATATTGTGGCAAAAGAATGCTGATGAGCACGCATTTACAAGCCGGGATCCAGCTTCAACACGTATCACATTGCATAAAAGGTATTTGTGGATTCTCCATGTTTAAACAGTCAACCACATTTACAGAGTAGACACGTTTCCAAGTACACACGGCACGAAGTGTCACTGTAAAATTTCATGAATTCCATTGAAACGGCAGTGCTGGTTAAACAAAGACGGCCGAGATGTTAAAGGCGTTTCAATGTACATGCATATGGTATAGATACTTATATGTAAGTATAACAAGATCGTTGTTTTAGTTCTAAAGTCATATGAAAAGAATGAGAATTTATTAGGCCGCTATACATGAGGCCTCATAGCCTTTATAACCAAATCTAAAGTCATATATGTAGAACATTGAACTTTAAAACGGAGCTCCACAGCACAAATGTACTCATCAAATAACTCTTGCACACATAAATACCAATAAATGCTTTTCAAACAAGTCTCATACCTATTGTAGCTGAGTGAAATTAATTATTTACCTCGGCACTTCTATTAATAATTAGACTAATGTCCGCCCGCCCTGGATATTTGAAAATCCGTCAAAGGATTTGAGAGCTTTAAGGCATGAAATTAGCTCGACGAGTTTAATTTATCAAGCGAAACTTGATTCTCATGGCTTTCTTGAGAGAAATTCCATCAAGCATATAAGGATTTCTAGGATGTATGCACGGTCGTCTAGTCCTTTCAACTGCCACCTTCAACAGGATTTCACAAGCTGTCACGTCACTCCACCGTATTTGAATAATGCAATATACCTTTGCGTCTGCCTGATTACAAAAGGATTATGAAAACTTAGACTCGTCATCCAAAATATTTATTGCTTTTACGCTTACAACCCTACTCCCACAAAGCTAAAAACATTTGAATGGAAATCAGCAACAAATATTTACCGAGACATTGAAATAGGAAATGACACACAGCATGCTTGTTTATATATTTATTGTGTACCCTTCGTAAATATTATTAATTATTTTTAGCAAAATTTTCTCTACGTCTACTACTGATGACGCAGACGGCCGGAGCCATGTGATTTTCCAACAAAAAGTGAAGCCAAACAGTATCATGTAATTAACTTGAAATAGGTATTTGTGTATTTCCGTTATGTATTTTCATTTTCAGAGAAAGGATAACAATGGAACTAGAAAATTGCTGAACCTGTTCAACGTAAGTTTCGTCAGCACCTTTTAAAGATTTCAGGTCAAAACACGCGTTTAAACTCTTGCATTTCGTGGAATAATTTTGTTTTCATGCTTAGCCATAGGGAACTTCCTCGAGAAATTATCTGAACTAGAGCCAAACAACCTTGGCATGAATAGTTCAACAGGAGTTTGCTTACTATGTATGAAGTATCCAAAACTAAATTATCCGGTGAGATCATATCCACGTTGGTGGCTTACTTTAGATCAATCTAGTGAGATTATATTCATGTCGTTGGTTTCCTTACAATTAGATCAATCTGGAGAGCCTATGTCCTCCTGTGGTACTCACCCTGGGTAGCGGTTTCCTTATGCGAAAACTTTCTCAAGCTTGTGTGGCTCTGACGTTGGACATGTTGCGTCTCCCGCAGTCTATATAGATTCACCCCACCGATTTTCCTGTCTGATGGGTAAGTATTATTGAAGTAAATATTTACCATAACTATAAGTTTCTGCTTTTACTACGGAATTCCAACAGATATGTTCAGATTTAAGTGAATTTGTGATTGGATTTATTTCCAGAAAATGTGCTCTGAATTTATGCCTGCCTGGTTGTGTATCGAGATCTGTGCACCCAGGAGATGCGTGCATATCAAGAATTTGGAGTTGTTCCGTGAATTTATGCACACAATCTTGTCATTACTTGGGAAGTACAGTGATTTTTTTTATATTCCAAGTATGTGCATTCAATTTTGATATTGAGAATATACGTATATACCCAAAATGAATTTAGTATATCTAAATACCGAAGTATTACAGGGAATATTTGCACGGGCCGAATTTTTATTCAGAGATGTAAAGCAAATTTTTGTATGTATATCAAGAAGTATCTTAAATGTTTTTACATTGCATATGTCTGTATAATATGTTTTTATGTGGCAAAATACATACAATGTTTGTATATGGACACAATAATGGAATGTTTACAGTCAATGTGAGTATTTATGGCGAGGAAATGTAAGACGAAATTCCGTGAAATGAACAACTAAACTTATGGATGATGCAATAATGCTAGGTCGAAGTCCTAGAACGATAATGATGACCCCGCGTCTTCTCTTGTCAGTGTAATTCATATCGAATTTTGTGAGCAAAAGTCTTGTGAGTTCATTGCTGTGAGACAGATAGTTGTGACAGTGTTCAACGACAATAAACATTGCAAACTAAGGCATAAAAGTGAATAGCGACTGGAAAACTTTGATGTTAACTGCACGCTTAAATTGGTTTCATTTCTGTAGATCCTCAGCATTGTTTGTTCAACGTCAAATCCCTCTCCGTATTTTTCTTTACTACTCCCGGCACCAACCAATCCTTTGTAGTCATGTCGAGCAAACAAAAAGGGTCGGGTCGGGACATTGAAATTCACTGTTACATTTGGTTACTATGGACATTCATTTCACAATGAGACCGATACTGTCGGAAAGTTTATATGTGTATTCTATTAGTGCATTGTTTGCATTGAAAACCAAGGAGGAACAATATTACGAAAGATTTGCGAGCTGTGTGATATCGGGAAGAGTTGTTGCTCACAAGAAGGAGAAAGATTGAGGCAGACAATAATTTATTTTTGGTTGTATATCCTATTATTATACATGTACTCCGCAGCTTATTCCCCGACTGACAAAAAATTCGGTATAAATCCATGCAAAGATTCCACAGAGTGCGTAAGTCCTTGTCCTTGACGTAAGTTGAGCAAGTTTATGAAATGATACAACCGCGCGGTATGCCAACTTGTGAATGTTGATATGCCCCTGAGGAAGCCTCAGATGTATTGTGCTTTCTTTGGTTAGACCCGTATTATCACTTGAATGCCCGTTCAGAATACAGATGTGATATGTGGCGGAAGAGGAAAGGCAGATGTTTAGAAACATTGGAATAACATGGTACATATTGTATCTACTGGTGCATAGGAGTATGAAGTACATAATAATATAAATACTTGTGAAGCTTATATACATACACTGCGATACACTTAAGCCATAAGACTCACTTTTTCTGTCTACAGTATACTAACAAAATATAATTTAAGAGCCACCATAGATTCTCCTTTATGCCGTCATCAATTTCAAAACAAACCTTATTTATATTCAAGAAGTGATTCGAAAATGGTCCCGGCGATAAGGCGGGTAGAAGCGTTCATGCTGTTTGGTTTATTGAATTTAATGAACGTTTTAGGTATTTATTTGCAGTGATATTCAAATAATTTCGACACTGCAAATAAATAACCAGCACACAGTTCCTGTATAAAGTATGTGGCTACTATTCTCATCATCGTTGCACCAGCACAGTAGCAACCATAAATATCATATCAACAAGGAGGCAAAGCAGGGAATAAAAATGCATTTTTCCACATACAGATACTTATTGCAGGGTGCAGTCGACCTTTTTATTCAGTCGCTTATATAAAACGCAGACCTTATATACCCGATGACCCACTGCAGTTTATTATTGGTTTCACGCTGCCCCAAAAAGCCATTAGTGGTCGTAGCCAAGTATAAAAAACGTTACAAATTCGACGTGTATGAACAAATGCTGGAGGATAGATGTGATTGATAAAAAATCTATGTGGTTAGGTTGGGCATTGAATAAGTACATGATAGCATATATAATATAATTAATTATAAGTACGTATATATTTTATTACATGTATAAGTATCTGTATAGTAACATAGAGGTAGTTAGGTTTATAAGTTCTCGTATTGGAAATTTGGAATCAAGAAAAGGTTCGGAATCAAGGGGTAAAACGAGCTCAACTGGAAATAAATGATTCCTGTAATATTTTATTTGTTTACCCTCCAGCACGTACAGATGGAAGTAGAAAATGATGGGAACAGAATCCAATTTTGAAAATTCCACCTCAACTCGACCATGTAATGGGCCACATCTATCTCCGTTAGTGCATATTTCTCGGACAAAATAAAACTCGGATTATCCTATCCTGAAGTTTGATGCTCCAGTAGACATAAATCCCTAACCAGGAAGACAAGGTACAAAGCATCAGCTGACTCCGAAAAAAACTTACCTACCCTAACATCTCTCATATATACTACTTGACATTCCTATCAAGTAAAGTGGGGTCCTAGTAGTACACCCGTCCAACATGTATCAAAGCGGAGCATCCAGTTGCAAGTCAGCGCTGAGACAATAAATTTTGTGGGTTCGTTACCGTCGCTCTACAAATCTGCTAAATGGGGAATATATCGGGTACCTTATATACGTACACTAGTTACGGCGAGAGAGACACTGGATGCCAAACCTTCCCCATAGCTCCTTTGTCAACTCCCCCAACATATTTTCTCCTGATGATAAGATCTTTGTGATAGGCCGACGTCCATACGTAGCATAACTGTCTTCGTATCTGCAGGGAACTTGCCCCGCTCTTCCTGGCCTAATAGATTTCTTAGAATTTCGGACAGAATTTCCGCTTTGCACTTCCAACCCTAACCATCCTTACGTGCTCAATAACCAACCTATATAAACATCTTTATGTAGTTGAAGGACGAAGGATAAACAACATAAAGGAACTTTCATGGATGAGACTGCACCCTGATACGTCTGCACACCATTAAAGTAATGAAGAAACACTTGTGAAATACAATACATCAGCAACTTCCAAAACAAATTTCCTGGATAATAAAAGATGTATGCTACATATGAATCTTTTACTATAACCCTTCAGACTCCAATGCTGTTTGATTCCAAGAAAATTCCCAATTGAATTTAATTATTTAAACTGTAACCCAATGCTGAAGAAAACAACAGGAAAATAAACCTGAACCCTTTGTAGTTGCTGATGTGACCCGATAATAATTTTCTACAACTGTAAAAAAGATTCGCAGAGCTCTGTAATCTTAACAAAATTCATAGAACGACATGATTTGAGACAAATATTATTAATGAGAAAATCGAGAGGCGTAGCACTCAAAATTAAACTCACAGAATTTGTATCTTCCCTTTGACAAGATCAAAGAGCTGCTAGCATTAACTATTGAGGACGAGGAGATAAACTGTACACACTGATCCAGTCAAAGTCTAAATCTACGACAAAACCATTGGAGTTCTGTGAACGTGATGCTAGCTGTAAACTTTCAGGTGATTAAACGTCTAGTCAATTGCTCTATGTAGCTTTACGTCCTAAACATCTATTTGCTTCTACCTGCAATAATCAAAACCTCCAATCTGCAAGCGAACTACAAGCCACCGTTGCTACTCTTTTATTAACCGCTTATTTGGCTTTGAATCAAACAATATTTCAAGTCTGGTGTTATTGTTACTACGAAAATCTAGGAACTAACGAGTTAATTAACCTTGAACATTATTTTACAGTGTCCTTTCGGATGTTTAACCTCCATTTCATTGCTAATTTTCAGTTTATTAGCATATCGCTTGCCACTTCGTAGTCTCCTCTGTGCTCAAAAATCTCTCGAATAACCTTGCAAATGCGATACTAAAGCTACTGTATTTAAAGGAAATAATCGAGTTTTAAAATATATTTGTAAAAAACTCATTTCAATGTTCGATTTATGTTCATTAAAATTCGCGTTTAAAAATAGCACAAGAAACTACGAGCATAATAATAAAGGGTGTATGGAACGTAGAAAGTAAAAGATAAAGGTAATTGACACTAGTAGAGCGAGGGAACTTTCACTGCATTTACTGAGACTTCGGAGCGGAAAATGTAGTAATGATCTTGTAATTCATGACACAAGTTGAGCAGAAGTATAAAATAATACAGGAAGTAGGAAATATAGTGTGTGTATAATAAGTTCTGAGCTACACGATGTAAATCTACAAATATTAGTATACAGCTAGTCATTGTTCCAGAGCCGCTAATAGTATCCGGACATGGTTGTATGGCCGCATCAGTGGTAATAAGTAAATCCAAGAGAAAATGGTGGTATAAAAACTTTGAAACAAGTTAATAAATGGGTCATAATGTGTTCTTTGAAGTGAGCAGCAGACATGTGAATTGAGACTATATAGGAATGAAAAGTCGGAGGGAAATAGCTGGAAAATATACGGGTCACATTATAGAAAAGAGGAGGCGAGGCCGAGAGTGTGTACAACGTCCAAAGGGACACTCTCTCATTACCATATCCTAATCCATTAACATACTGATGTCACTAAAATACAGGAATCGCACAAGTTTTCCTCCCAGTAGGTACAATAGAACTTGGGTGTAGTGTACTGCAATATAGTTTTGTGTACATGCATACATCCGTTCGCCACTATTATACGCAATCATCCGTACACATACAGTTTTTACAGCAGCTATAAACGCTAATGGTATGTCCGCAAAATAAAATGACATTGAAAAAACTGAACTAAACAGCTGCACACATTTATGTAGGTACAGTAGCTCAAGAAAAAAAAACAAATTGTACTGCGTGAAGGCCTATACTGCCAGTATAGAAGTAAATACACACTGAACTAAATGCTTGTATCAGGATGGACTTATGAAGGAGCTACTAATAGTATATACTAATATAGGGTATGATAATCTTTAGTACATTCAGCTGTTAATATAACATACTTTAATATTACTTCGTATAAATGTCCTTTAATATTTCTGTATATAAACATACTTTAATTTGATTTCGTATAAATGCCATTTAATATTTCTCTGTATAAACATACTTGAATAATACTTTACAAACAAACTAGCTTAAGGTTTGGCAATTGCATTATAAACATGCTTGAATATTGCTATGCAATATATATAGATACAGTGGACTATTGCGTTACGAAACTAAAAGCCGTATAGGTATGCGCGTTAGCTATTGTGTTACAATATTCAACCCGTGGCTACATAGTCCATATAGGCTGGATAATGATTTCCGAGAAAGCTTACGTATCATTTCAGTAGCAAAAGGGTTGATACATTGCTTGGCTTTTTGTGGCCAAAGGCTAGCCGACAGAAAAATTAATAGCCTATAAGATTTCTACTGCATAACTTTTGTAAACAAAATGGGTTCTTTGATACCGGCAGGGCGCTATTATCCCTACTAGAATAACCTCCTTATGTAGTACATCCGAGTCAAAGTAGAAAATTTTAAACGGAAAAATAAAGGTTGTAACATGACGCCTTGGAGTCTCCCCACCACAATCTACTTTCCCTAGAGTGACCCATAGTTGCCATCTCTTCCCTGAATCCACGGGAATCTCCAGGAGAATCCAAGTGTTTTGCATGTGGATGATGAGATCTCTTTCTTGGTAGTCTATTGTAAAAAGTACTTTAATATACACTCGAGTCTTACGATTAGTGAAACTTCACAGTTGAAATTATCCTACTCACATAGTATACATACATTATATTATATTACATAGTAAGGAGTTAAGGAGAAAGTAAAACCTTATGGAATGTGAACACTGTCGTTGACACAAATGTTCGAGATGGTTGATAGGAACACATATCGTTAATCATATCCAACAAAGTTACTCAAGTGGGAATCGGAATTATGAACACTTCAAATCTCCGTATTCCGTATGTTCTTAATGTGGAAGATGTGAGCCTAGCTGGAATAATTAATCCCAAACTGCGTTCTCCGCTGTGATTTATGGAATAGGAATTTGAGCGACTGTATTGTTACTTTCACATTCTTTGAAGATCACATGACTTGATTGCGTTACGTACCATATAACAGTCTCCTTACTGTATAATATTTCACATGAATTGGAATCTAAAGTAATTCTCAAACATTAAATCCCGGGCTCAAAAACAACTCTATGGGCTTACAACTAGACTCAAAAACATGTCTGCGATGAAGAAATATTATTGTGAATATAACTTCTCAAGCTTGAATTCACAACAAAGGTGTAGTGCACTGAATTGAACCAGTTGATTTATACTTGCAATCAACAGTATAATAACCACGCTCTACAGGATTGAAATAGTACGTTCAAACGCTTAATTACTTCTCTGCACTTGTACTTCAATACGTCAGCAGTATTAAATTCATAGGACTGCAGTTGAGCAGGAAGGAACCGGGTACATTACATTTTCGGAAGGTACATAGGAAGCATCTGTACTCTTCTCCGATACGTCATCATTGCAGGCTGTCCCCAAAGTGCTACTCTCACAATCATCTCAGTATTTATGACCTTAATGAACCATGACCAGCTTGGAAACAGTGGAGTGAGCATGAATTTTTGTCTGTCGGAGTTCACAAACTATTCCATCTTCTCCGTCCCAACTGCGGGAAATCCCGCCGGACTGATGACAAGAACATGTGTTAACATGAGTGATTTACCAGTCAGATTCAAGGCATTAGGTAGTGTGCATACATATAGCATTACGCCGAAATGCTGCTCGTCTATACTTATAAGTATATGAGAATTGCACATCTCTCTACGTTGATTTTAAATTATGAGGATCTTATATCCGCCTGCTCTATGTAAAACCATTTGAACCCCCGACTGAATCAGTAATTCAAACCTGCCGCAATCAAGGTCAAAGGAACGTGATGAATCCATCAAGAACTTTTGCAAACTTATCAGGAATTGGTGGAAACAAATCAGAAACCGGTGCAAACATTTTAGGAACTGTTGAAAACATACCAGAAACTAGAAACCGGTGAAAACATATAGGAAACAGTTGCAAACATATTAGGAATTATTGTTCCAAACATTCAGAAACCGTTGCAAACACATCAGAAGCTGTTAAAAACATACCAAAAACTGCTGTAAATGTATGCAGGAAAACTACCCTTCCCTACAAGAGAGCTCCTATGAAGTCTTTAATCTCTGCCTTGCCAATTTTCAGCATAATTGATGCACTCATCAGGACTTGCCTGCATTCTTTTGTTTTTCCACTTTGATTCTGACATCCTGACAAACACAAAGGTTTGAGAGACTTTTACGATAATGGAGGATTGGAAATAACTCTTGCTGGGCTTTCAAATGGAAGAATAACGTCAGCCTAATCTATTTTCTTAGATACATGCGGTCGAGGAGAAGAACAGTGGTGGGTCTGTAAAATTAACAAAGATAGATGGACCAAAGTTTAAAAGTGTGGGTACTAGCAGGAGGAAGTTTTGCAAACAACAGTCGTCGAAGCGGCTCTCCATATAAGTTGTTCTTGGCTCCGTAAATTCTAAACAAGCACATGTGTACCTACCTATTGGAATTTATGGATTTTTTCGAAATAGCCGGAACAATTATTCGCAGTCATTCAGATAGAGATTACGTTTTTTCTTTATTCAAAACCCTCATGCTCTTTTCTCGTCGTTCGCATTTTCCCATTGCAGTTCCACTTTTCCCCCTTACTAAACCCCAAATGGAATATTTGCTCTAGTGCATACATGCAAAGTTTCTATCCCCGTACACATTACGGATTCCCCTTAAAAAGTACAGATTCTCTATCCCCGTAAACAGTACAAATTCATATTCTGAATATGCACGTCCATACACAAGAAAGATAAATGTTGTCTTGGAACAAATCTGCATGGAGCTCTATTCCGCCATAATAACGTACTGGATCTCTTTGGTTTTTGTGCAAGCGAAACATTCTATACATGAGAATACTCGAGCCAGAGAAAACGGAAGAATTCCTATCCCTTGCCCAAACATTTGTGTAGTGGAGTAACAATATGGAACTTCATGCATCTTCTTTTGTAATCCCATATTATATATCATCATAATCATAGATCACATCCAAGCAATACAGAAGCTCCGAAAGAGAATTCGATGGCCGAATGACTAGGAATCCAGGTTATCTTCGAATGAGTTTTTACAGCCGTCGCTCATCTATCCTTGACTTTGCATAGTATAGATTCTTTTATATATACATATGCAATCTTCTGTATATTTCAAGAAATTATATTTATGTGTTTCTAAAATCTTTCATATATTTATGCCCTGCATGCTCTGCTTAGACTCTAATAATAAGAAATAGTAGGTCAGCTAGTTTTAGTTAATATTTCAATTTTATTCATGTGTGGATTCGTGGATTTTTTATTCGATCCCTCTATCTCTTAGGAAACAACTACAAGTAAACACGCGGGCATGTTGGGTGCTGTTTTGTTTTTCATCAACAACCATCCTCCGAGTCTTACCCGAAGAATCAGTATGCTCACTAGGTTCAGGAGACAGATGCATTGGAAGAAGCTTCTCCGCAAAGCCTTTACCTTGATTTATAGACTATGGTGTAACTTTTTTTCTCCAGCGAGGTAAACTGTACACCATTTGTAACGTATGCAGATAGTTCCGAGAAGAAGAATTTGTTTTTTCCCAGGATTTACGTTCCGTGAACAAACAATCACACAATGGAGCAAAGCTATTGTTGTCCTATTTATTTCCTGTCTCCTACCATTGTCTCACGCCGAGAATCTTCACAACTAAAGTCCGTACGCGTATATAACTACTTTTTTTGTTTTTTTGGCACACACTACCGCAAGTATTGTATATGCAGACCGAAATTCGTGGTTTTTCTCGTAAACTTTTATCCTTAAGTACATACACGCATGTATATGTACAGATACGTAATAAGTATGGTAATTAATATTATTTAGGCAATCCCCTATAATTTAAAAAAGTGGAATGATAGAAGTCATAACGTATGAAATTGGAGTATAAATATACAAAATTAAAAATATGAATTTATATGATTTTTGTATAAAATGGAGTTTACTTTAATATAACATACATTACATTAATATAAGTACATACAAATTAGTCATATTCCGCTCCTATAAATGAGTTTCACAATTTTAAACCATCTATGCGTAATTTAGAGGATCAAACTTGAAGAACAATAGCTCACGTGTAGTCTGGCGGAGTGTCTGCTGCCATGAAAATAATATTTGGAACTACACTACTGGATGGAAACTCCAGACAATATTTCGCAAAAATATAAATCTTGTCATCCACAGATTAACTCAGAGAATTTTCATGGGCATAAGATTTTAATGTTTTATGCATGGAATATCATCATCAATGTGGGGTAAGGTCTACTGCTTTTATACTTGAACCCCGAATGGCAATACTCAACGTCGGTACATGTGTTGGCAATTTTTCGCCCTCCACTACTTTTTATGTCCCTTATTGTATTCCTTTGTTCCTACCTTTTTTTAAACCCACATGTAATTCATTGTTCTAAGTAATTTCCCCCACATTTAATTTCAGCTATTGCAACACACATCGTCCCCCTGTTCGGTTTTGAACTATTACACTTATATCTAAATGCAAATCTGAAATGACTTGGAGGAGACCCGGACGTAGTTTACGTAGGACATTATTTTTTAAATGGGACACTTCGCCATAGACTTAAATCACAAGGGCACCTACGTGAATTCATGTGTGCACTTACAATTACTCATACCTATACAAATACAATTTACTTGACATCGGTGCAGCAAAATTCTCTGCTGTAGCATTTATTTTCTCGCCCTGGAAGGTGCAAACGAAAAATCTTGACAATATACGTATGTTATTTAGGTTTTTGTATCTAATCCTGGAAAATTGTTCAAGATTTTAGCCTCATTTTTATTTGCATAAATACCCTAAAAATTCAAGGTGCGAGATGATCTTGAATTTGCCGTACACCTTGAAGTCCATGAATTTCTAGAAACTTATGTTGTACCTCTATCCCTAAATTTCACAAAAACATATGCCCTACTTTACTGTTTAAATGAGAAAAATGAGTAGACTTGAATGGAAATACAACCAAAATAAGTATGTTTTTGACTTTTGAGCATTAGCACTATTTTTCGCACTACTATTTTTAGGTTGTGGTAACAACTTTATAGACGTTGAGATTCAAAATTTTATATTTGCCAAGCTTAAAGTTTACATAAGGCTTATGTTAGACTATTACAATATGATAATATTTTATTATTTGGATTGTGCCGAGTCCCCAAAGTGAAATGACTGTTGGTTTTTATGAAAATAAACTTTTCTTTCCACACTTGAAATGTTCTCAGAAGTCATTTTATTTGGCTTCGCGGGAACAATGTAAACAGGAGCTCTCAATTTAAAACTTTAGATGGATTGTCTACATGTGTGGTGTATGCATGCATGTAAATAAAAATCGCCCGACTTTAAAACTTCCACTCAAAAGTACTTTTGCATTTGTATAACCTGAATTCTCTAGCAATTCTCAACAATTTTTTATCCGAATATTATGGATTGACTTGTGTAAACTCAACGATAATTTATATTCGGATATGAGTACAAACATTTGGGTATATACAATCATTTCTACAATGCTTTGAAATAGCATGTTGCTGGATGTAGATGTGGAAATCAGATTCGCAAAAGAAATAAACTCATGAAAAGAAGCTCAAATCATTGGGGTGGCAGATGTAAATACAATGAGAATAAGGTAATAATAGGGCGTAATATCAGCGCGAAAGGGGGTTAGATGTGTTATCTACATATGTACATCTGTAATGCAATATTCCGGTACCTTCAACGTTCGTCCATTAGAAAAGGCATTAATAATTTGAGTAATTAAATTAACCCACCCGTCTCACATTTCTATTAATGAGTCCAAATACAGTACAGTGTTGTGTTATATAATGTAGGACTGTGGGAGGACCGCGGAAGGATGGAGTTTAAGGCACTTGAGACAAAGCAGAGACCCGTGTTGAATAAAGTGGGCAACCACTCCTCCTCGCATGTCACTTTCCACTCATTCAGCCATGAGTTTCAGTTCTTAAATAGTTCCTCACAGAAGCGGAAATGAAGCGATAAAGTCGGACTTTAATTTGATGCTGAATCTCGTTTATTACAGTAAAATACCTTTGCATGACGAGTGGTGAAAATTTTTTCTTTCTGTAAACGACAATTATTGTCGTTTACGTAAATCCTATATATAGCCCCGCCGTGCATTACTTATGCATGTATTCCTGTGCACTCCCCCAAGGTTGTTTTCATTGTGATGAGAAACACACTAACCGGGGTGGAATGACCGGGGAAGTGTTAGTTTGTTTGGGAAATATGTAAAAACAGGACTTGATGTCCATGTACGTATAGAACTTCTAGGAATTTATATGTATTTGTAGAGTTTTTATTTAAAAATACAGAATCTTCTACGTCAGTCTTGGATTTTGTATGTAAATACAGAGTTTTATATGCCAGTCTAGGATGTTGACGGTGAATTATGTAGTATTTACACAAACGAAATGTTCTCCAAGCTTGTACATACTTGATACTGAACTTGCCTTTCACTTTGACATGTTATAATTGTAGGTTAGAGGTGACCACTCTTGGTGTATAAGTAATAATAATAATAATTATGTATGTTTAGTACGCAAAAATTCAGAGAAAAGCATCGACTAAATACTCGCAAGCCCATGAAAAAAGTAAACATAAATACTGGAAAGTCCTTACCACCTGACATAACATAATACTGTGTGTATATATACGAATGATTACATGCTTTATTGTAACCTCCTCACTTTCTCACACTCATTCAATTTTCAAGGTTCAACCTTCACTTTTTGACGACGTTCTATCCGTCCCAACCTCCTCCCACCTGTCATTTGTCAAGACATGTGAAAGAGGGAATAAAACGGAAAGTTTGCAAGACGAAATATGTGAAACACGCTCGTTGTGTACTATTTGGACCTTAATACACCTATTTACTAATATATTGGAGGTGCGTATATGTTTTAGTATTTATTGTATGTATATTTTCCCGTTTTCAGTAGTTGATTTCAGGATAACGACCTCAGAAATTGAAATTGTCTAACATATGGATATACTTAATTAATTTTAAATTAGAGTTGTAAACACTTTTAAATAAGGTTTGCTATTATGGAAATGTACATACAAAGGAATATAAATAAAAGACGTTTTTCTATTCTAGATACATTTTCGTAGAAAATTGAACTACTTATTTCAAATTGAATAAATTATTTGCTCGAATACTGAATCATTAACTTGAAAATTGAATCATTTCAGTGCAAATTGAGACATCAAGATCCAACAAAGTTGTTCTAGTGCAGATAGTTTATCGAATAGCATGGAATAGTGGGATGAACATAAATGAAATGGCTGTGTTTCAATTTAAAAATAACGGATACACTTATCGTCTATCCACACATAAGGATAAGCCATATACAGTTCTATTAAATGCAAAATGTAACCTTCCCAGCGCTTCCCTCGCTTTCTGAACATTGCGAGAAGGTCTGTTCAGCGGAGGATGACTATGTATTTGAAGGTACAGGGGTAAAATCACCTGAGAGATTACGCAGAGATAAGCAAAGCTTTAAGATTCTAGAGTGTAATAAAAAGATGGTATAAATCATGCGAGGAAAAATTTAAAGTTTTTTCCACTCACACTAGCATATATAGTAATACGGGGAGTAAAAATAGGGAAAAGGCCCAAATGTGAAATACGAACCTGTTCGGGGAAAGCTGTGACTTTTCCCTTCCTATGCTTACATAACTTACAAGTCAATCTCCGAGAGTACTAGAGCATGTTGGGGGAAACAGTCAGGACTTTGAAAAAAAACTAATATTTTTTTCCTTCTTTACTGTAGTATAGTTGTACGAAATGCTGCAGAGCGTGGAAACTTGACAAACAAAAATAGCAAATATATGTAAAATGTTTAGGATCCATGATATTTCCAATGTTATGCATCCCTGATATTTCCAATGTTATGCATCCCTGATATTTCCAATGTTATGCATCCCTGATATTTCCAATGTTATGCATCCATGATATTTCCAACGTTATACTTCCATGATATTTCCAATGTTATGCATCTCTGATATTTCCAATGTTATACATCCCTGATATTTCCAATATTAGAGATGTAAGGGAGTTCTGATATTTCCAAACATTACTGATATATCTAACCTATGAATATTAGGGTTGTATTGCTCCAGTACTTATAATTTGATTCCGCGTGTATTTACTAGATTCAGTGATCTTATCAGCTGGGCTACTTCAGTCGGCATACTCTTTTATCGAACAAGTTTTGAAGCAACCTAATATTTCCATAAAGAGATTTCTAAACCCTGAATGTGTAACCACCGCCCACAGGATAGCCTAGGCGTAGGATAATGTGTGCCAATTTATAAAATTGATTGTGACTATCAAATTCTCGAGCGTTACAAATGTCTCCACTCCGTTTCCTCCAAAAGAGGAACACAATCGATGGTGATAAGTTGGGGTAAAAACTACTATATACACTGTACAGTCAACTGGATTTCAAAAACCACGTGTCGACAATCATCAAAAGCCCTTCACGTTGATTGCCTAAGTGACGTCCTACCTTTAACTATTTCCTCATTCCATTCTAAACTTGCATAGTAACAAATTTTACACTGACGCTCATTGTATCTGTCAAGTTGAAGTATACCTCCAATCTGTCAAGCGACGTTGTTTGAAGTAAATCTACCAAATCTACTGAATCTCTTGTGTAGTATATATGTACTTGGTAGTCCCACCATCCCTCCAACGTGCTACTTAACATTAGGTTTATCGAGTTTTGCTCAGTATTTTTGAGCTTTTAATATAACATGTTCCTCGTAGACGCACAATCCTTATTTCAATTTGTATTTCCGCGAACAAACAGAAGTCCCTACTTGCATATGAGCTACATAAAGGAGATGGAGAGGAGTGCTGTTTACAGATAGTTGTTCAGTTTCTAAAGAGACATACGGAGAGTACATAATTAAGCATGTAAGCTTGATGTGAGAATCAGTGAGAACGCCGCGCTGTCGGTTATTGTTTTTCCTGTTCAGGAAGTAAATTACTATCAAATATAGAGCAAGAACATAGACCCAATAATGCTTACCCGAGCAGGTGAGGATGAGAAAGTAATGCTGAAAGCCCATGTTGCTTATCTTCGGATTCTCAGTCTATTCTTCTTGTGTTCTTGTCTTTATTGACGTGACGTGCCTTTTGATCAAGTAATTTTCATGTAATTTGTCGTCTGGGCTTTGGCGTGCTCGTTTCGAAGTTGCGATTAGATGGGAAATTTAGAGAAATCGTTCCAGCGTAGCGCTTAAAGTTTGTACGTATGTACTTGCGTCGGTACGATGAATATGTAAAATTTAGATAATCGTTTTGTACTTACAGTTTCGGATCAGCGTTACTGTAATAACAGTTTCGGATCAATCCTACTGTCCTCAACTGAGTCTACGTTGAGGTTGAGTCACAGCGTCTGTCACTCACAGTTCTGCTGTCTTTCACTTATTAATTTTCAAATAGAGCATGAACGGATAGATCCACTTGCTTTGAAAGGTTTGGAGCTAATTAAGAGTAGATCGACGTTGACCCACGAAGTTGTGTTTGTACCACTTTGTGTGTCTATATATGGGATTATCCCTTGTAGGGGATGAAACCTGGTGGATATACTTGTAAAAATTCAAATATTAATGGAATATTCCCCACTCGTCGCAGACAATTAATTGTTAATGAGGGGCTATAAACCGATTTTGATGTATCAAGAGCAAGTAAAACCGCAGTCGTTAAATATTAAAAGTCACTTTGTATTCTCAATCTATCTCAAGGACCCCTGGAGGAGATCACAGGATTTTGTTGCAGCAATTCAACGTCGTGGGGAGTCCGGCTGTAAAGGTTTTATTGATGGTTTCGGCTTTATAAATTTAAAGAATCGTTATGTATACATATGTATACTTGCGGTAAAGAAACGTTAGGGGTTGATTTTCATTACGGAATCCTTTGATGGGAATCAAGAGATTTAGACATTAATTATGTGAACATCAACCGTGGCTAGTGCGTAAGAGCTTAATTATTTCACTGTGACGGGGGGTACCAAGTAGACAATAAGAAAAAAAAACTTTTCAAAAGAGTAACGACGCTTAACTTTAAGAGAATAAGTTTTGACTTTCGTTGGGTTCGGTTACCGATTTAGGACTGAATCTGTAACTGAAGCTATAATGTAAGGTTTTGGAGTGTGAATTTAACTTAAAGTTTTACTATAGAGTTCAAAGGAGGGATTGAAAAAGTTTTGTCCAACTGTCTGCATGAAACACTACTAGTATATAATAGGAATAGACCACACTTGAGATAACAATGTTCAAAATAAGACTAGACAACACATGGCTGAAGAGCACGTAGGATGGAAAGTCAAGGGGGAAGTTGGGACTGAAGTAAAAGCGTAGCTTGATGGAAGGGTAAACTGTTGATCTTGATGGTACAATTTTTGTATTTTGAATGGAACCAAAGTGTTCCTGTATACAATAAGTGATAGGTTGTAACATGGAGGAAGAAGAAACGAATGTGTTTTTTCAAACGTGTAATAATACTATTGGGGTGATATCTCTATATGTATTCTTCAAGTGGGATTTCCGTAGGTGGCTGTGTCTTTTGAGGGAGGCTTTATGCAAAAAAAGTAAAAGAACTGTGAAGGAGTTCAAGTCGTCACAAGGGACATTTCACCCGACAAGGTGTGTGTGTGAGTGAAGTAAAGACGTCGGACTTAGGGTTCAGGATATTCACATGGAAAAGATCAAGACTGTGAAAAGATAGGAAGAATGATTGGAGGGAGATTGTTCAAACACGAGTAGTTCAACTCTATTCGCTTTTGTTGAGACTGAGTGGCACAAGAGCCGACAAAAGAGTGACTGAATAGTTTGCTTGATCAAGCTCATAGAAGCAGCATGGCTTGAGGTAGCTGAGTTTTCTTCTACCCGGCTCAGCTCCACAAAACTGATATTGTGTGGATCGGATTGCGGATGCGGAACCAACCTCCTGCTACTCTCACTCTGTTGGAAAGTTCCTTCCTTCAGCTTTCTCTCCTTTCCCTACAAAGCTTCCCAATGTGCCCTCACGTCAGTGTTTGTTGCTGTACTGGGGAGAATCACTATTCTTTTCTTGGTCATTGGATCACTGTTATGTGCTTTGGTGCTGAATCACTACTTGTATGCCAAGCTATGAAACTCTTGTTGCATTCGAAGCTAGAAAAATCTTGTTGTATATTAAGCAATGGAGCTCTTGTCGTGTGTTAAGCAATGGAACTCTTGTACTATGTTAAGCAATGAAACCCTTTCCGTATATGTTAAGCAATGAAACCCTTTCCGTATATGTTAAGCAATGAGACTCTTTCCTTATGTTAAGCAATAGAACTCTTGTTGTATGTTAAGCTGTGAAACACGTTAAGCAATGAAGCTCCTGTTGTATTTTAAGTTATGAAACCCTTGTATTTTAAGCTAAACTCTTGTTGTTGTATTTGAAGCTCTGGTCTGGAACCGTTGTTGTATGCGAAGCAACAGACTCAAGATTGACTTTGTGTATGCCTGATAGAGTAACTGTTGCCAGTCTGGCAATGGAATTCCTTATGGTCTCCTGGCTATTGGAAAGTCTGAGAACTGGACATTTTCACTTATCCCCAAGAAATACTGGAGGAGGAAAGAGAGTGGAGAATTTTTATGTGTTAACATTTCCAGCTCTTTCAAATATCATGGAGAAGTATTTTTTTTATCTACAAACTTCAGCCGTACGCAAAATGGTTTCTTGGTTCTTGTAAATCCTACAAAACTTTAATATTCAACGACGGATTTATCCTCTAGCTTAGAGTGTCCGTACACATGTCGAACTTTTGTATGTGCATGGTGGAAGCGGAGTATAGAACAGCAGGTACTTCTTGAGGGGGGTTAATAGTTGCGGATTTAGTTGTTAAAACTATTCCATGTTCATCTGCCCTCGTTCCGTCAATGATGAAATTCCATTGAAGAATATGTTCCAGCCATCGTCCGTCTCCCGTGGAATGCCCGCTAATGATTCTTTATTCGTTCGAGGCGCATTTCATTGGCAATTGGACTTGATTAATAATTCTTTTTACCACGATTATTTTAATATGAGTTACTAACTTTTTTCTCAAGTTTTTTTTATTGTTTATCAATTCGACGCAATGTTAAACAATATGAGAACTATGTTGGGACTTGATTTTGTACACAAAGTTCATAATAAATTATATTTAAGAGGTGGTTTCAACGTAGTAAATATAGTAGCGAATCCTAATAGAAGACATATACTACATCTACTATTAGGATTCATAGTTTAGAAATCATCAGTGGGGTTAAGTAAGTGAAAATAGACCGCTGAGACTTGGAGAGTCTCAAGTTGGAGGTCTCAAGTTGTAAAATAATGAATATTCCATGGAGAATGTTGCCTTGTATCACAAGTAAACGTGCCTATAATAGTAATTTAGTTTTTAGGGCGTAAAGTCTATGAAGTCTTTGGGAGTGCTTGACTTTAAGCAGCATTTCACATCTGTTTTCCTCCCTTGCCTCTTTTTGCATCAATTGCATAATATGTATGCTATGTACGATGTATTAACTGGGCGGCTGTCGCCAAACTTTCGCTTCCGCTGCAAATGATCTTTATGTGAAAAGCGGTGCTTGTATGCAAGGGTCGTAATGTATTTTGAAATCTACATGTACTCTCGACATGTACTGGATATTCTAAGCCTATTATAATGATAACTCATAAGCGAGTTTATAGTGCCCATTCGGCACATAATATAGCCCTAAATATTTTTATCTAATTAGTACACACATACTTTCTACTTATATCTGATTCCACTGAGGTCTTCAGACAGCTCGGAAAAGTCAATTTTTTGAGCATTTGAATTAACTTGGCCAGCAGTCGGGGCCGGTCCCTTCAATCGTAAAAGAGTATTATTAGTTAAGCAAAGCAAAAGTGGAAGTGACTCGCGGATCTCTCGCACAATGGAGTGCACGGATATGAATTCTCCGAAACTTTATTAGAACACAACTACTTTAATACTACAGAACAGCACACAACCACAGTATATGAATAATCCTTTGTAGTAATAAATAAAGAAGAAACCGGAGTTTTTTTCTGATATATTTTCGCATGTTGTTCCTAGAGCCTGCGAGTATCAAATATGCCGGCGATGTCTAGCTCAATGGACTTACTTGGATACAATCTTCCGACCCACAACTTCTTTGGGAACTATACTATACTATAGTATCTTCAAAGTTGATCTTAAGTTCATGATTTAGTGGCAGGTTGTCCTTCAATTTCCTTGGCAATGTAATGCTAGTAGGAGTGTTTCGAATCAAAATAAATGAAGTGCCTGGTATTAAAAACAGAAAAAGAAATGATTTGGACCCCTTGGTATTAAATTGTATAGACACAACAACATCAACAAATCATACTAGAATGGTGGGTACTGAATTGTATAATAACACTCAAACAAAAATCTTTGTCGTTCACAGTATGCGAGATGGCGGGGTGCGGAGGGAGTCACGGACAAGTCACAACAAGTATTCATTTCTTGTAGTTGTCATTTCTTCTTGTGAGTGTACTATACATAAAACTTAAGAACGAAGAAATTTTACAAAATTATGGCTTGATAGAGTGAGCATGTATTTTTCATCATTATTTTACTTTAGTATTCAAGAACATAATTTACATCATATAATTCAGTACGATATGAAAAGTACATATATATATATATACTACAATACTACCAAGGAACAAACGTTTTTGAGCTAATAAATACATTGGATACAATATAACAACTATTGTAAAACATTTCTTCAAGACTGGCAATAACATAATTATTATAGTTAACACGTGTTGGCTAGAAGTAATGAAGTGGGCGCATTACAGAACGGCGAGAGTAAAAGCAGGGCAGCATCTGATGAAATAGTCAATAATACCTATCAATAATATTAAACAATGTAGGAGCGACTTCCTTACTACCCCTGCATTTACAAATCTTGCATTTTCACTATCTTCAATAATCATTTCATTGTTTCTAAACATTGTTTCGGAACGAATGAATGAATAGTCATTTGTATCTGTAATACTGGAGATACTCTCGCCGAAGTTATCCAGCCAACACTGATAATAAATACTTGAGATGCTTGAATAGGTAGGTAACATAATATAAAATTCATACAGAACTTCGAAACTAACTACAAAAATACTGAAGCAAATATAGTGTTTACGTACGCAAACGCAATATCAATATTACAATGGCTCCAGATTGAAAATTATACACTCCAAAAGTTGTGTTGGTCTACGAACACTCATGGTAAATAAGTCAGACAGGATCTACCAAAAGCATGATAGAAAATCAAAAAATTCCTAATTTAGATACTAAATATCTACAAAATAAAAATTCTATAATACTAATTATAAACTTTTTTCATTAAGGTACCTTGAACAATAAGTTGCATTCTATAAATTTTAACATCGTGATATACAATTACAACATATCATCATTGATACCCTAAAATATGGATAAATTCTCTTATTGCGAAAATTAAATTCTCTATATTTGTTATTACTTCAACAGTGCCTCAGCAATATGTGAGGCTGGGGTCAATCTATCTCAAGGTTATACATTCGGTACAAAAATAATACAACAATTATTGGAAGCATACAAAATTCAGGAGATTAAATTTTCTTTGTGTCTCCTGGCTAGTCGCTATCGCTCATAACGTCATCTACATCACTTGAGAACACTTCGTCGTCACCATTAATATCGTCTTCGTCATCTCGTCTGTAACAACATTGGTCCGTTCGGCACACACAATACAATCCTTCTTTTAGCTTGGGAGCCCAGAACTTGGGACCGTAGTCGAAGCAGATTTCTTCATCAGCTTGTATATCAACTTTGGCAAAGAATGCTATATGAGGAAACCGTAAGTCTTGATGCTCCGTCAAAACTTTAACTGGTACAAGGTTAGGTGAGCAAGAATGGTTAATAAAACGAGCAACATTTCCGAATTCAGTTGAATCCAACAAAATATGTCCACCATAAAGATCAAACATGTAAGAATCATCATATTTGCTCATTCTTGCAGAAGCTTCAATTGAATCAATAATTTCTCCTTCGTAGGTACAAACAAAGGCTCCTCGTGGTACACGACCAAGGGTTTTCACTCCCCAACCATTGTGGTTTGTGCGAAAAACTTGCAATTCACACTTGGATCCACGTTGAACGACCCTATTACAACACAGTCGCGCATCGCAACCACACAATTGATTGCATTCTTTGATTACCGGGAGCTTCACAGGATTGATTTGATCTCTTTGAGAAAACAAACGTTCCTTAACATCATAATTTTCAACTGAACATGAACAAGTTTTAGACAAGCAGAATGGCAATGCTTGATCTGGTGTCGCGTTTTCATCGTTCGTTTGAGCTTTAATTGAGCTAGCGTCAGCAAAATTCGAATCACAACTGCAGTAATGAATTTCTGAAACTATCGGTATTGGCTGCGCTAATGATTTACAGCTGAAAACACTGGCGGTGATGTATTTAAAATTCTCTGGAAGGTTTGATTCATCCACGGAATTTACGCACTGAATAATATTGTGAGGCTCCTTTCCACGGGAGATATCCCTATACAAAACAGTCAAACAATTAATTTGTGTATTTGGGAATTAAGAATCGAAAGGTTTGATATATGTACAGTGCTAAATAATATGTAATTTTAAATAAACCACTTACTTTGAAACAATTCTCAGTTGTGACTGACACTCTTGATACGATACTTGAGATCGAAGCATTAATGTTTGGAGCAAGCATTGTTTAATGGTCTTTTTGATATTATCCAGGCTGTCGCCGTTCCACAAACTCTCCGTTTCTACTATTTTTTTGTACTTAATAGAGGACTTATTGTTAACATCAGTGCACAAATCCAACGGAGTTTTCCCCTCTAGATCAGTCAATGAAATTTCAGCCTGGTTGACTAGAAGAGTTAAAACAGAACCATCTCTACCGTGTGCCACTGCCCAATGTCTAAATAGATAAACCAAACAACGCAATCAATAAAAAATTATATCCTAAAATTCATTATATTCAATCTCATATTAAATTATTAACGTTAGCACATTTGCTTAAATCATATCAAACAAAAAAACTTACAGAGGAGTTTCATCCGAATTGTTTTTGAAATTCACTTCCGCCCCATGTTTGAGTAGGACTGACACAGCTTGGACAGCACCGCTGGCTGCAGCCCAATGAAGAGGGGTATTTTTGTCGCAATCAACAGCCCGAACATTTGTTTCAAGTGGCCAAAACGACGCCAGGTAATTTACGACCTCTGTTCTGGCGTTTTTTGCACCGTGCATTAGAGCCGTCATACCACTATTGTCAACAGTCTGCAGTAATTCAGGGTGATCTTCAAGAATTCCCTGAAGTACGAGTAGGTTTCCCGACGCAGCTGATATGTGAATTACGTTCATGCCATTTGGATCCTGAAACAATTAAAATTCAAAACTTTACTAAACTCTAATATGAATCCCGTAACACCATCAAACCAATCCGTTCAATGAAAACAAACTTAACATAGATTTTATTATAATTGCCAACCTTGTGAAATTTATCAGCTCCCGAAGCAATTAAGTACTTTGCTAAAGTGGGTTCATTCAATTTCGCGGCTAACATTAGCGGTGTAATGTAATCGTCGTCCACAACGTTAGGATTTGCCCCGCCGATAACGAGCCCATGCACCAGACATATATTTCTATTGGTTACGGCTAAATGCAGAGCAGACTGTCCACCATGAGATTTGAACCTGGCGTTAACTAGGCTTTTATTTCCTACAAAGAAATTGTGATTATCCCAACATTCAAAGAATCGAATAATAATCAATGTTGTAAAATAAAATTAATAATTAACTTACGTATTATAGAAGCCATTACAGGGGCCAGGTCATCTTTCAAGAGAGAACGTAAAAAGCTTTTAGTGTCGACTAAATATGACGACTCTGAAAGTAATAATTTTGCTTCTTCATTTGCTTTGCAGAGGTTTTCAGCCGAACTATCCTCTACGTAGCGTAGTATATTGTCTTCAGGAGAAGGTACAAATGTAGTATTTCTACAACTCGCTAGCAAGAGTTTTCTGTAATTAAAAAAATTAATTATTCACACTTATTAAAATGGTTTCCACAGTGAAAACCAAAACAAAATTAGTCTAACCTTTTTGCAGGTGGTCTGAACGGAATAGATACGGGTAGGGTGGTCCTGAGAGTTAGCGATATTTCTTTGATATCTCCATTGGCTCCACAATGAGGACATGATATGTCAGTTAGAATCTCGTTTTTATTTTCGGGTGAGTTGATCACATCTGTGATAACAGTCTTATCATCTGATTCATTTATTATTGAAGCATTGCTCAGTTGTTCAACTACACATTTTTTATGGAACAAATGTGACGTCCACTTCGGTTCCAATTTATAGCTGTCTCCAATAGAACTTCTAGCACTATCCATACTACCCGTGCAGAGCATAATACCTGGTCCATGTGTACAAAAGTAGCCACAGATTGGACAACATTGGTGGAGCTTTAACCGACCAGTGTGGTGAGGACAAAGTAATCGAAATGGACAACGCTGAGATACACGGTAAACAATGAGATCGTCAGAAGCTACACGATAACATCCAACTTTGTCAGATCCAACAAGGTCAACGGCTTGGCAAAATAATTCTGAAGGTAGATGCGAGTCCTCTTTGTCACTTAAAAAATCGTTGGCAAAAGTCTCCGCAGATTCAGCATCAACTTGTAAATTGTATTCTGAGGTAGATGATTCCATGCAGCAACACTCAATAAATTTATCGGAGTCGGTGTCAGGGCTACATGATGCACGCGAATATACATCTGATTGTGTAGGTTCTTCAACTTCGTCCGTTATATCAATTATTTCAGGATTAATAATCTCCTTTGAGCCATTCAACTTAATTTCATTAGGCTCCACGGAAATGGTCACATTATCCGAGGTATCGTTTATTGGTTCTTTAACTGAGTCACTTCCATTAGTCAAAGACAAGTTATCACCAGATAGTTTTTTACTGATAGGGCTGCAACTATTTTTCCTGAGCGGTACAGCTTGCCGTTTACTTGATATCATCAACAGTGAACCCCCATTAGGCACATCAGAGTAGCTACCAGTTGAGCCTGGACTTAATTGATCTGGTAAGTCCAATTTAGCTTTTTTTATGGGTTGCTTGTCAGCCATCACGCAACTTGAAGTTTTTACAACTTTCAAATTAACAGAATTCGGTTTCGCAGGTAGTTTCTCATCTATCGCCTCAGATGGATCAAAGTTGACACGCCATGACGGCTTCCGCTGCCTGCTGCTTGTTCGACGTCCTTCCGTAGGTGACTCATTTTTGGATTTGGGATCCGAACTTGTAGAATTGCCGTCTGTAATCAGCTCCAAAGCCGTAATCTGACATGCAGTATCCGAATCTGGAAGTGCTGGACCCTCTTGTAAATCTCCGTCGATTCCGTTGTCATCCGTCAAATCAGACTTTTTATTCGATGGCAGGTTTGAAGATCCTTGGTTTGTCAGAATTTTTACTCTTGAACTACGTTTAGGAGTTTTAGACTCATCCACTTTACTGGATAGAGGTGATGTACTACAACTTCGTTCCACACTGCTGGTCTTTCCTTTTGACACGGACCGACGGGAGGAAATACTACTCACATCTGATAGAGAAGAAGCATTTCCACTAGGTTGAGGTTTTGACGCCGAACGTCTCGAAGCACTAACGACAGATTCTGGAGTAGACGAGGTAGATTTCGGATCCCGTCTCTGAGATTTTCTTTTCAAGCGCCTAAGCGAAGACACCATTGGAGATTTTGATTGTCCTGTTCTCTTTCTTGCCTTCATCTACAAATAGAACAAACAAAAATAAACAAATCATGTAAATGTGTATATAGCAGTAATTTCACTAATACGCATCTCAAAAGATCACAATGTTAAAAATGTATTCCAAATTCCAATAAATTATAAATACTACCGGGCATAACATGATTGTATAAGAGAAGAATTAATTCCAAATATTAATACGCTGCAAGCTGTAATACCTTAAAAGTGTATTGCTCTAGTGTATCTTCCAACTGACATCTACCACATCCTGGGTGTCGCAGATTCTTTTATTAGCTGCTAATTTGTCATCAAGGTTGACAAACACTTAATTGCTTCTTTAGCAATAATAAGTGTCCGTGCCACGCCGGGATCTTAGCGGCCATCGTGATTAATTCCCAACAGCTTCCTACAAACAATAAATAATTATTATATAGTTTATTATAAACAGCAACAATCATTTACACTAACCTACACAAGTAAATTCCAACACCAATAACTAACAAATAAGCCAACTAAAATAAATTGTTGAATTTAATTCGAAGACAATTCGAACGCAAACTATTTTAAGTACAGTAAACAAATTGATTTAGCGCCAATTAAGCTAAGGATATTAAGAAATTATTTAATACTTCTACAGAACATTCAGCATTAAATTATTGGTCAAATCTCATCAAATTACTAGTTATTATTATTATTATTTTGGATTATTCCTTACAACAAAGTTTTAATACTTACGTATTAAATGTCACTTTCATTTAATGTACCGCCAAATGGTTTACGTCTATATTAAATTGAATTTAAACAAATGCGAAAATACCACCACCACCAGAATTAATGAGTTTAGTTTTAGGAGGTAAGAAAGAGTGCAAACACGACCAAGTACACAACAACGAGGAGGAAAAAGGTTAATTTATAAAGATCAATTTCCCATTCAAACGTATAATTAAAAGAATCAGTCTCAATTTCAAAGATGAAGTAATCTTCCGAAAGAGCACAAAAGAGTTCCATCATTTATAAACGCATCTTGCATTAAATTATTTAATTTCAAATTTAAATATTTTAACCATATTAAATCATGGAGGATTTTAAATACAATTATTTCACACTATTTAAATGATTGCAGAGCTTAAATATACTAAATTCTCCTCTGTATTAAATCAAGATCATTACCAATCTGAAGTTTCTTTGAGCGTGTAGTGTGCAATGTGAATGTTATGTTACTTTACACAAATTGTATTATAATTAACTTATATTCTTATTTAGATTCCAGCGTTACAAACTGTTAAAGATATGAATAATATAATAAGAGTAGTATAACATAAATATTAGAGAAATGTATAAAAATCCAAGTTGTAAAGCTGAAACCAGATGTATCTAGATATTTTATTAAGTACGTTAATGTATTAATATATGAGGCCTCTACACTTCTACACTTTCCACGCACTCAAGTAAAAGCTAACCGATAAGCTCGAGGGCGGCGGAGAGCGTTGGCCATCTAGCAGCCTCAAGCTCATTAAGTGAAAGTCCGACGGGTTCCAGACAAATCTAAATTCTGGTTAATCATTAATGCTTCAGGAAGTAATTTCCTGGATTTTAATAAAAATTAGTCAAATATTTAAACATTTATGGAAACAAAATAAATAATAAATACAACAAAATGATAATAAATAAATAAAAATAATAAATACAACCAAATTATAATAAATAAATAAAAATAATAAATAAATAATAATAAGTAAATAACAATAATTGTAAATAAATAATAATAAGTAAATAGTAAAATAATTGTAAATAAAAAAAATTGTAAATAAATAATAATACAAAATATTAAGTAAAGTAATACTAAATACATTAATAGAAACAGAATAAATACCAGTAAACAAACTAAATAATTAGAAAGAGAATGGATAACATTAAATAAACTAAATAATTAGAAAGAGAATGGATAACATTAAATAAACTAAATAATTAGAAAGAGAATAGATAACATTAAATAAACTAAATAATTAGAAAGAAAATAAATAACATTAAATAAACTAAATAATTAGAAATAAAAATAATAACCAGACTTTGGGTACTCTGCGACTGCGACATACATATATGCAATTTGTTGCGCTGGAATGCGCTCTTCTGGCGGATGGAAACTGGAAGGAATATTGTCGCTGATGGATGATGGAACTTCAAAATTAATCACGTTCGTATTGGCAGTTGGCAGCACTGTGTCAAGGGAATCATGAATTTATTTAGATTCATTCTGATTGTTTGGCATTTAATTGGGACAAATATAATGTGAATAAATCCAAACTTATTATTTAAATGTATTTATTTAAAATCGAAACCATATGCAATGTATTGTTAGAAATTTTATTCCACCCATGAAATTTAGCCAGATTGAAGGCATATAAAGATGTTGCATGGCTTGGAAATAATATTGGCAATATACAGGATTATTACAGAGATGTGACAAAACTTTATTGCAAGGAGCAGTTGATGGAGTGAAAGAGATGAGGAGAGTCGTGTTGTTGTGGGTGGTGGTGAGAGTTAGTAGTGGTAGTTTGTAGTAGAGTAGTAGTATAGTGGTTGGTGATGCGAAGTTTGTAGTACTAGGTTAAGTTACTTATAGGTTAAGGGATCTAAATTTGCAATGATAGGACTTTAAATTCTCAATTAAATTATATATTAATTAAGATAATTAGCTTCAGGGAAAGTTCAACAAATTAGTTATATTTTTAATTATATATAATATAATAACTATATTATAAATTATAGTATACATATATACTTATGGAGGAATAAATTTTTAGCTTAACATAATCCGAGACTGTCAAAGAGAGCAAGATGCGTAAACAGGGGATGTTAAGAGCAGCTCATCAGAAGCGAATTCATTCTCTAGCCGATGGCTTGGCCCAGAATACTCATTTTACCGTTGACGAAGTTCGTTGTAGAGTAGTATACAATTCCAAAATTACTATTTCTTCTTCATGCTCAGTTTAAGTCCAATATGTAATAAATTATTAAAAACTAATGATTATTGTAATAATTAATATTTGCAGTGCAAAGCCTTAGTCTCAATATATGAGAGGATGGATGCCATGGGTAAAATTGATCGTCTTCGATTCCGGGAAATTCTTCACACTACTATGAACCTAACAGATGATATAATGCTTGATTTACTGTTCCATGCGTTTGACAGGAATAACGACGGGATTGTAAGAATGAGTATTTTCTTAAAATACTATACTTTACTTAAACGGTACTCTGTCGAAAGGCAAACATAATAATAGTATTGTCAGTGACATAAAGTTTTTCTCTCTAATATTGAATTAACTTGAAATCAAGCCTAATTTACAAGTTGGAATGTAAGAAAATGAGTTTTTAATGACATTTTAACTTGTCATGAACTATTTAGGTAGATGAAGTGGAATGGGTGCAAGGCTTATCTTCAATGATCCGGGGAACACCAGAGGAACTAGTTGAATTTTGCTACTACGTTTATGACATAAATGGCGACCGATCCTTAGCCAGAGAAGAGCTATATCAATGTATCAAGGGTTGTATCGTCACAGGATATTCCGTGGATAGTGATGAGATCGATGAGTGTGAGCGGGACATTGTAGACATATGCATGAGGAAACTAGATAAAGATCGAGATGGTCAGATTACTTTCCCGGACTTTGCCAATGCTTGTAAAGATGATCCATTACTCATTCAAGCTTGTGGACCCTGTTTGCCCTCCCCCAACGCCATGGCTGCTTTCTTAGCCTGTGTTACTGAATTTTATCGAGAGTATACTCCAGTTTGGGGTACTAATTGGGCAGCCATGAAAAGTAAAAGTGTCAAAAATCTTCGTAGCGAAACTAGCACTCTAATTGGTCAAGGTAGCAATATAACGAGCTGATATTATATTTTAGGATTATATTTTAATATACTTGTAATAAATTTTTTTCAAAAACTATGCCTTGTCTTCTTGCCCACTCCAATATTCCTTCTCATATATAAATCATTATTTACATATAATCATTAACATCAATACAAGATAAACAATATCCCGGTAATGCATGCAAGTCACCTGGGTTTTGGGGTCTTCATATTAATTTACTGTTTCACATATTAATTTACTATTTCACATATTAAATTGATGAAATTCTTCAACAGTTAATATTTATAAGCTGGAAATGTTGGGCAATTTTAATTTTAATTTTAATAAAGAATATAAGACCACAACATTCAGTAAGTTCGGTGATGTCTTGTGAGAAACAACCCGATTGCCCGTGTGGGCGAAGTGGTAGAGGGGGAGAAGGAGCTGAAATGCCTTAATTTAAAAAGCTGAAGAAGTTCCAAAATTTCTAGTAAAATTCCAATCAATTCCTGTGCATAATTTGGGTTTCAAGGTGCAATAAAATTCTAAAATTTGTAGTAGTAATGAGCACCAATAGCTCAAAATCACAAGGGGGGATGGCGCACATAAAAATACTTTAATAATCATAGAATAATAATTATTCCATGATATTATTACCAAGTCAGCTGTGCATTAAATTTCGGTAAATCAACCAAGTAGTAAAAAAAGCAAAATGAGCAACCGAAGTCACTCTTCAAAATTAGCTGACTTCGTTAACGGAGGGCAGCACGGAGGTGAATCCACACCATGCGGCTCGTATGACGGAAGTGGCACTCCAAGAAACTTCACTGGATCATCGAACACGGATAATAACACTGCAAGTGAAAGAGGGCGGACTCCAAAATGCGGCATTCCCGTGGTAGTGACGAAATGTTGCGAGCAAAATTCGGACTCACCAGGCCGGAGATTAGTGAACGTGGATGCTATGGAGGAACTCTGTTATTTTGCTAAAAACGATGACGGCAAGTATGATTGTTACCAGGTGTGCGATTGTTGTGGAGTGATGACTAAATACTGCGGGGGTGATGACGGAGATGACAGCAACTCTTGTACACCTGTTAAGTACGCCCGAAGGCAGCGCTTCACCTTCAATGATGACAAACCAAATTCTAAAATATATTCACCACCTTGGCCATTCAATGGACAATGTATTTGTTGCCCGGATCCTTGGTAATTTTTTACTTTCCCGCTTATTATTGAATTTATATTATTACTGAATGCTATTACTAATATTACTCATGGTAGGTTATCTTGTGTTAATAAAATATAAAGCCAATTAATAAAACGAATAATAAATATCATGTTAATTAATTTATAAATTTAAATGGTTACGTGAATAGTTAATTATTTGTGATATAATAATGATGTAATTTCTTCTGACTTGCGATTGAGACAGTAGTGGAAATAATGGCTGCGGTCCAACCATTGGCTGCTGCGGTAATTCAGAGCCTTACAAAGGTGGCGTATCATGTGCTGGTAGGTTTTCATTCCTAAAATTCCGAATTTGTATATATTTTTATTTATTATTTAAAATTTAAATTTATATAAACAATTTCATATACATTGAATTAGTTAAGTTAGTTTTAGCTTGTTTATTAGTTTAGGAAGTTTTATTATTTAATTAATAATTAGTGGCAATGGAAATATAGGCGAAGATGGCCTTCCTAATAAAAGTGGCGTCTACTACTTCAATAAAACCAAAAACAAGCTAGTGTTTCAGTCCAGGAGAGATACAAAATCTACTTCGGGTCTTGCTGCACCTGGAACCCCAACGTCATCCAACGGTTCTTGCGACGATTCCCTGGACAAACCTCCCGTGGTGATTCAGCCCTACGTAATTCCTCCACCTCCCGCATGTGGGAATTCGTGTGGAAATGGCGGCGGGTCATGTGGCAGTCCATGCATGCCATACTGTAATCCTTATTGTTGTAATCCCTGTGGAGGTTGCTGTAACCCTTGTGGAGGATGTTGTAATCCTTGCGGAGGATGTTGTAATCCTTGCGGAGGATGTTGTAACCCTTGTGGAGGATGCTGTAACCCTTGTGGAGGATGCTGTAGCCCTTGCGGAGGATGCTGTAACCCTTGTGGAGGATGCTGTAACCCTTGTGGAGGTTGCTGTAACCCTTGCGGAGGTTGCTGTAACCCTTGTGGGGGATGCTGTAATCCTTGTTGCTCACCATGCGCACCAAACTGTACGAACGTGAATGTACCGCAGCCACCTCCACCTGCCCCGGGTCAAACGACAGTGATTCCTATGTGTATACCGATCAATCCGCCGTCGTTCTGTCCACCACCACCTTGCTGTATGCCTTGTTGCAAAAAGAAAAAAAAGAAAAGAAAGGGTGATGAAACTATTATTGAACTAAATAACTGTGGGTGTCCAGGAAATCCTTGCTGTTGCCCTCCATGTTGTAACCCTTGCGGTGGGGGTTGTGGAGGAGGTAGCTGTTGCTCCGGATCCGGACCTTCCGGATATTGCTGCCAGGTTGATGGTTGCTCGAATGGTGTTGGCAATGTTACTATTGATGGTAAAATTTACAAATATTTATTTTCTGAACGACATAATAATTTATTATTACAATTTATACAGCGACACATTTAATAACGTTTTGTTATATATGTAGGCGCTTCTTGTTGTGCTCCACCAAGCTGCTATACTTACTGCCCACAGCAGTGTTGTCCACAGTGTTGATCATAGTAATATTATTTTTGTCATTGTTAGCATTAGCAATGCTAACCTAGCATCTTTGTTTTCTTGCGTTCTGAATTAACGTTGCTACCAAAAGAAGACATGGAAAGTCAAAAATGGTGTCGGCGTCCGCGTCCTGCAAATTTAAGCAAGTGAATGTGAAACGATTAACACACGCCTAATTTGCTACTATTTGCTACGGTTTATTATATTTTTACTCATTTAAAATCCCTGATCATCCCGGAAATAAAATCAACACCTAATAAACTTATTCTACATTCACGAAGACATCATCATTAACATACACTGTATACCCATACACCCTATCAAACTTTAAAAAGTGACACCATTTTACTAAATTAGTTCTGTTTTGTACAAAACTACTTGGAAAATCATATTCTGGTGAATTTCTAAATATTTGCCATGATTAATATTAAATGGTAATAGTAGAAATAGAAAGTAGACCATAATCATCATAACCATGCAATGAGTTCCGACGCCAACCAACGCAAAGGCATTAGCTCCATGAAGAAAAATGACCGACGCACTACCCAAAATAGAGTGAAAATCAAGGAACCTCGGAAAAATGGGAAAAACGCGTCTACGGAAAATGACTCCGAATCTTCGGGCTCCTCAAGTGACATTATTTCTATAGCAAATGCCATTAATGCTGGCAAGTTAAGGAAAAAGAGAGCTAGAGACGTTGATTACGAAGAATCATTGGTGTCAATCAAGCCCAAAACAAAGGGTCAATTGTTTTGTGAGTGGCTGGTTAACAATATTAATAGAATCTTCTCCTTTCCTTTCTTCAGTGGAGAACGAATTTGCTTTCATCGGGATGGTAGGACTATTAATTAAGATTGATATTTTATTAAATTATTCTTAAATTTATTTAATTTAAAATTCATAACTTACTTTACTTGATAATAATATTATTTTTGTAGATTTGGAGCCCACAGACCCCAAGGAGCTTAAAGCCGCTTGGAGACAACGGAAGAAAGTGGAGGACTTGGTGAATTTTGACTCCGTAGCCACCATGAACATGTATGCAAATATTTTAGAACAGCGGAAACAGATCTTGGAGAGTAAGAATAAGTATCATTTTGAAGATGTTGACTTGACAAAATATCCCCAATGGGATCAGAACATTATCAATCGCCATCGAGCCACCTTTCAAATCTTTGATATAAGCGGCGATGGAGTTATTGATTTTGAAGAATTGTAAGCCAAATTTATTGCAGAATAATTGATATTTGTAATCTGTAATTCATTTGACCTCGTTTAAAATAATTCTCATACATTTAGAGACACTGTAATTAAAATAAATGTATTCTTTCAGCTCTACTGTTTTGAGCGAATTTGGCGACAATACAACTCCAGAGATTCGATTAAAATATTTTTCCAAAGCTAAAACGGATGAATTCGGAACCATCGGATTCGAGGATTTCCTAATGGTAGCCTAACAATATACGGACATCTTTGCATTTAATTCATTTTTATATCTCATATCCTCTGTGAACAACATTAATTTTTTTTACTCATCCTGACCCAGATAGCTTACGAACTCACAGAAAATGGAATTGAATCACCGGCTGATCAAAGTTTGCTGGATTCATTTAAGAAGATCGACAGCAACATGGCGATTCGATGCAAATTGGATGTCCTTGGTCAGCTACAAGGTGGATTGTTCTAAAGCCAATGTTATTATTGAGTCCGAAGTGCTTTGGAACCCGTGAAGTCTTGTGTGTAAAATTATTTTTTGCATTGATTTTTTTTGTTATTGACGACGAGTTGTATGCATTGAGTGTTAATATTAAACACATTTTGGTTAACAAGTTTAATCGGCTCAATTGTCATGAAACAGTTAAAATTAATTTTGGAATATTTAAATATAATTTATATAAATAATAATTACTTGAGATTATAATATTATTCATCAAATTGAATTTAAAAATTTATAACGCTAGCGAATTCACTACTGTGTGCGTGTAGAAAGATAAATGTCGTAACGGTCTCAGTGAAATAAAGTGTCGTTCCTTCTTCATGTCATTCCGAACATTTTCGATAAATTCCACGATTTAATTTACACATTAATTAATTCAACAATTATTGTTGTTACTTAAAAATATAATTTAATTAATCAGTTTGAATAATCAATCAGCTCATTTAATTAAGTCTTAAATTACAAGACGATCAGTTCAATAATTAAATTACGACGATTGGCAGTTTCCTTCCGTATTTAACATTCCTTTCATTTAATACATTTTATGAAAATGGATGATGATTCTCAATTCACCAACCAACTGAATGAGCTCTTAGCCAATCAGATCGACCCCGGAACTTTTACGGAGGAAGATCTAGATTTACTCCAAGCGAGACTTGAAGCATTACTATTACAAAGGTCAGTTTGGATAAGGGAACTCAAGGCAAACCAGTGTGCCCTCCATAATATCACAACAAAGAAGGATGTACATTCCACTCCGATGACTGATAATATTGCCAATATTTCTATGACTGCAACAATCAGTACACCTATGGATGATGCTGTAACTGCTCTTGTGACCTCTCCTAACAGCGCTGTTTCTTCGACTTCCGTTACTGTTCCTGCAACGCCAAATCTACCGATACCAAATACACGACCATCGGGTAAACCGACTGAATGACCTTTTTGTAAGCAAGTGTATAAAGGAGAGAAAGGGGTCCGCATTCATATCCGTAAATCGCACCCAGAAATTATTACAGAATAGATTGCTACTGCGTTCAAGAATAAATTATCAAGCTTTAGATGTGGATTTGGATGATTGGATGAGAATATCGAATATTTAGAACTCCTGGATTCCATATTTTATTATATAGTACCCACGTTATTTATAGTACCCACGTCGAAGTTATTGGATTGTTGATGGGGGCACGATGTAAAGTAGTAGTTGTTATGTGGAAAATGTTATTTTATACAATATTTTTGTAAAAACAGTTTAAATTTATACTGTGTCAAATGGGAAACACCATTATGTGTCAGTTGTGAAATAAAGTTTTATTAAAATAAATAAAGTTCTCTCTTCTCTAGCGCCCAGCGCCCAGCACAGCACCCACGCCCACCTGTATGCATGCACTAACTACAATCATCAGCTATATAAAACTCGGAAAATCGAAAATGGGGCACGTCCGGTCGTCCATAAATATTTCATTACTGAAGTAAAG